>JAUPMV010000073.1:0-230438 GCA_030848855.1 Branchinecta sandiegonensis
GGAAAGACTAAAGTGGACAGACTAAAGTGGAAAAACTATAGTGGAAAGACTATAGTGGAAAGACTGTAGTGGACAGAATAAAGTGGAGACTATAGTGGAAAGACTAAAGTGGACAGAGAATAGTGGAAAGACTATAGTGGAAAGACTAAAGTGGACAGACTAAAATGGAAAGATTAAAGTTGAAAGACTGAAGTGGACAGATTATAGTGGAAAGACTTTAGTGGAAAGACTGTAGTGGACAGAATAAAGTGGAGACTATAGTGGAAAGACTAAAGTGGAAAGACTAAAGTGGACAGAGAATGGTGGAAAGACTAAAGTGGACAGACTAAAGCGGACAGACTATAGTGGAAAGACTATAGTGGAAAGACTGTAGTGGACAGAATAAAGTGGAGAGTCTATAGTGGAAAGACTAAAGTGGACAGAAAATAGTGGAAAGACTAGAGTGGAAAGACTAAAGTGGACAGACTAAATTGGAAAGATTAAAGTGGAAAGACTAAAGTGGACAGACTATAGTGGAAAGACTATAGTGGAAAGACTGTAGTGGACAGAATAAAGTGGAGACTATAGTGGAAAGACTAAAGTGGAAAGACAAAAGTGGACAGAGAATGGTGGAAAGCCTAAAGTGGACAGACTAAAGTGGAAAGACTAAAGTGGAAAGACTAAAGTGGACAGACTATAGTGGAAAGACTGTAGTGGACAGAATAAAGTGGAAAGTGTAGTGGAAAGACTAAAGTGACAGAAAATAGTGGAAAGACTAAAGTGGAAAGACTAAAGTGGACAGACTATAGTGGAAAGACTGAAGTGGAAAGACTACAGTGGACAGACTAAAGTGTACACACTGAAGTTGACAGAATAAAGTGGAAAGACTAAAGTGGAAAGACTAAAGTGGATAGACTATAGTGGAAAGGCTATAGTGGAAAGACTGTAGTGGACAGAATAAAGTGGAAAGACTAAAGTGGACAGACTATAGTGGAAAGACTAAAGTGGAAAAACTAAAGTGGAAAGACTAAAGTGGACAGACTATAGTGGAAAGACTATAGTGGAAAGACTGTAGTGGACAGAATAAAGTGGAGACTATAGTGGACAGAATAAAGTGAAAAGACTAAAGTGGAAAGACTAAATTGGACAGACTATAGTGGAAAGACTATAGTGGAAAGACTATCGTGGAAAGACTAAAGTGGACAGAGAATAGTGGAAAGACTAAATTGGAAAGACTGTAGTGGACAGAATGAAGTGGAGACTACAGTGGAAAGACTAAAGGGGAAAGACTAAAGTGGACAGACTATAGTGGAAAGACTGAAGTGGAAAGACTCAGTGGACAGACTAAAGTGTACACACTGAAGTTGACAGAATAAAGTGGAAAGACTAAAGCGGAAAGACTAAAGTAGATAGACTATAGTGGAAAGACTAAAGTGGACAGACTAAAGTGGAAAAACTAAAGTGGAAAGACTAAAGTGGACAGACTATAGTGGAAAGACTATAGTGGAAAGACTGTAATGGACAGAATAAAGTGGAAAGACTAAAGTGGACAGACTATAGTGGAAAGACTAAAGTGGAAAAACTAAAGTGGAAAGACTAAAGCGGACAGACTATAGTGGAAAGACTATAGTGGAAAGACTGTAGTGGACAGAATAAAGTGGAGACTTTAGTGGAAAGACTAAAGTGGACAGAGAATAGTGGAAAGACTATAGTGGAAAGACTAAAGTGGACAGACTAAAATGGAAAGATTAAAGTGGAAAGACTAAAGTGGACAGACTATAGTGGAAAGACTATAGTGGAAAGACTGTAGTGGACAGAATAAAGTGGAGAGTCTATAGTGGAAAGACTAAAGTGGACTGAGAATAGTGGAAAGACTATAGTGGAAAGACTAAAGTGGACAGACTAAAATGGAAAGATTAAAGTTGAAAGACTAAAGTGGACAGACTATAGTGGAAAGACTATAGTGGAAAGACTGTAGTGGACAGAATAAAGTGGAGACTATAGTGGAAAGACTAAAGTGGAAAGACTAAAGTGGACAGAGAATGGTGGAAAGACTAAAGTGGACAGACTAAAGTGGACAGACTAAAGTGGAAAGACTAAAGTGGACAGACTATAGTGGAAAGACTATAGTGGAAAGACTGTAGTGGACAGAATAAAGTGGAGAGTCTATAGTGGAAAGACTAAAGTGGACAGAGAATAGTGGAAAGACTAGAGTGGAAAGACTAAAGTGGACAGACTAAAATGGAAAGATTAAAGTGGAAAGACTAAAGTGGACAGACTATAGTGGAAAGACTATAGTGGAAAGACTGTAGTGGACAGAATAAAGTGGAGACTATAGTGGAAAGACTAAAGTGGACAGAGAATGGTGGAAAGACTAAAGTGGACAGAATAAAGTGGAGACTATCGTGGAAAGACTAAAGTGGAAAGACTAAAGTGGACAGAGAATAGTGGAAAGAATAAAGTGGACAGACTATAGTGGAAAGACTAAAATGGACAGACTAAAGTGGAAAGACTATAGTGGAAAGACTAAGGTGGACAGACTATAGTGGAAAGACTATAGTCGAAAGACTGTAGTGGACAGAATAAAGTGGAGACTATAGTGGAAAGACTAAAGTGGACAGAGAATAGTGGAAAGACTAAAGTGGAAAGACTGTAGTGGACAGACTAAAGTGGAGACTATAGTGGAAAGACTAAAGTGGAAAGACTAAAGTAGACAGAGAATAGTGGAAAGACTAAAGTGGACAGACTATAGTGGAAAGACTAAAGTGGACAGACTAAAGTGGAAAGACTATAGTGGAAAGACTAAGGTGGACAGACTATAGTGGAAAGACTATAGTGGAAAGACTGTAGTGGACAAAATAAAGTGGAGAGTATAGTGGAAATACTAAAGTGGAAAGAGAATAGTGAAAAGACTAAAGTGGACAGACTATAGTGGAAAGACTATAGTGGAAAGACTGTAGTGGACAGAATAAAGTGGAGACTATAGTGGAAAGACTAAATTAGACAGAGAATAGTGGAAAGACTATAGTGGAAAGACTATAGTGGAAAAACTGTAGTGGACAGAATAAAGTGGAGACTATAGTGGAAAGACTAAAGTGGACAGAGAATAGTGGAAAGACTAAAGTGGACAGACTATAGTGGAAAGACTATAGTGGAAAGACTGTAGTGGACAGAATAAAGTGGAGACTATAGTGGAAAGACTAAAGTGGAAAGACTAAAGTGGACAGAGAATGGTGGAAAGACTAAAGTGGACAGACTAAAGTGGACAGACTAAAGTGGAAAGACTAAAGTGGACAGACTAGAGTGGAAAGACTAAAGTGGACAGAGAATAGTGGAAAGACTATAGTGGAAAGACTAAAGTGGACAGACTAAAATGGAAAGATTAAAGTTGAAAGACTAAAGTGGACAGACTATAGTGGAAAGACTATAGTGGAAAGACTGTAGTGGACAGAATAAAGTGGAGACTATAGTGGAAAGACTAAAGTGGAAAGACTAAAGTGGACAGAGAATGGTGGAAAGACTAAAGTGGACAGACTAAAGTGGACAGACTAAAGTGGAAAGACTAAAGTGGACAGACTAGAGTGGAAAGACTATAGTGAAAAGACTGTAGTGGACAGAATAAAGTGGAGAGTCTATAGTGGAAAGACTAAACTTGACAGAGAATAGTGGAAAGACTAGAGTGGAAAGACTAAAGTGGACAGAGAATGGTGGAGAGACTAAAGTGGACAGACTAAAGTGGAAAGACTAAAGTGGAAAGACTAAAGTGGACAGACTATAGTGGAAAGACTATAGTGGAAAGACTGTAGTGGACAGAATAAAGTTGAAAGTATAGTGGAAAGACTAAAGTGGACAGAAAATAGTGGAAAGACTAAAGTGGACAGACTATAGTGAAAAGACTAAAGTGGACAGAGAATAGTGGAAAGACTAAAGTGGACAGACTATAGTGAAAAGACTAAAGTGGACAGAGAATAGTGGAAAGACTGTAGTGGACAGAATAAAGTGGAGACTATAGTGGAAAGACTAAAGTGGAAAGACTAAAGTGGACAGAGAATGGTGGAGAGACTAAAGTGGACAGACTAAAGTGGAAAGACTAAAGTGGAAAGACTAAAGTGGACAGACTATAGTGGAAAGACTATAGTGGAAAGACTGTAGTGGACAGAATAAAGTTGAAAGTATAGTGGAAAGACTAAAGTGGACAGAAAATAGTGGAAAGACTAAAGTGGACAGACTATAGTGAAAAGACTAAAGTGGACAGAGAATAGTGGAAAGACTAAAGTGGAAAGACTGTAGCGGACAGAATAAAGTGGAGACTATAGTGGAAAGACTAAAGTGGAAAGACTAAAGTGGACAGACTATAGTCGAAAGACTATAGTGGAAAAACTGTAGTGGACAGAATAAAGTGGAGACTATAGTGGAAAGACTAAAGTGGACAGAGAATAGTGGAAAGACTAAAGTGGACAGACTATAGTGGAAAGACTATAGTGGAAAGACTATAGTGGACAGAATAAAGTGGAGACTATAGTGGAAAGACTAAAGTGGACAGACTATAGTGGAAAGACTGAAGTGGACAGACTAAAGTGGAACAATTAAAGTGGAAAGACTAAAGTGGACAGACTATAGTGGAAAGACTATAGTGGAAAGACTGTAGTGGGCAGAATAAAGTGGAAAGACTAAAGTGGACAGACTATAGTGGAAAGACTAAAGTTGAAAAACTAAAGTGGAAAGACTAAAGCGGACAGACTAAAGTGGAAAGACTATAGTGGAAAGACTGTAGTGGACAGAATAAAGTGGAGACTATAGTGGAAAGACTAAAGTGGACAGAGAATAGTGGAAAGACTAAAGTGGACAGACTAAAATGGAAAGATTAAAGTGGAAAGACTAAAGTGGACAGACTATAGTGGAAAGACTATAGTGGAAAGACTGCAGTGGACAGAATAAAGTGGAGAGTCTATAGTGGAAAGACTAAAGTGGAAAAACTAAAGTGGAAAGACTAAAGTGGACAGACTATAGTGGAAAGACTATAGTGGAAAGACTGTAGTGGACAGAATAAAGTGGAGACTATAGTGGACAGAATAAAGTGAAAAGACTAAAGTGGAAAGACTAAATTGGACAGACTATAGTGGAAAGACTATAGTGGAAAGACTAGAGTGGACAGAGAATAGTGGAAAGACTAAATTGGAAAGACTGTAGTGGACAGAATGAAGTGGAGACTATAGTGGAAAGACTAAAGGGGAAAGAATAAAGTGGACAGACTATGGTGGAAAGACTGAAGTGGAGAGACTCAGTGGACAGACTAAAGTGTACACACTGAAGTTGACAGAATAAAGTGGAAAGACTAAAGCGGAAAGACTAAAGTAGATAGATTATAGTGGAAAGACTAAAGTGGACAGACTAAAGTGGAAAAACTATAGTGGAAAGACTATAGTGGAAAGACTGTAGTGGACAGAATAAAGTGGAGACTATAGTGGAAAGACTAAAGTGGACAGAGAATAGTGGAAAGACTATAGTGGAAAGACTAAAGTGGACAGACTAAAATGGAAAGATTAAAGTTGAAAGACTGAAGTGGACAGACTATAGTGGAAAGACTTTAGTGGAAAGACTGTAGTGGACAGAATAAAGTGGAGACTATAGTGGAAAGACTAAAGTGGAAAGACTAAAGTGGACAGAGAATGGTGGAAAGACTAAAGTGGACAGACTAAAGTGGACAGACTATAGTGGAAAGACTATAGTGGAAAGACTGTAGTGGACAGAATAAAGTGGAGAGTCTATAGTGGAAAGACTAAAGTGGACAGAAAATAGTGGAAAGACTAGAGTGGAAAGACTAAAGTGGACAGACTAAATTGGAAAGATTAAAGTGGAAAGACTAAAGTGGACAGACTATAGTGGAAAGACTATAGTGGAAAGACTGTAGTGGACAGAATAAAGTGGAGACTATAGTGGAAAGACTAAAGTGGAAAGACAAAAGTGGACAGAGAATGGTGGAAAGCCTAAAGTGGACAGACTAAAGTGGAAAGACTAAAGTGGAAAGACTAAAGTGGACAGACTATAGTGGAAAGACTGTAGTGGACAGAATAAAGTGGAAAGTGTAGTGGAAAGACTAAAGTGGACAGAAAATAGTGGAAAGACTAAAGTGGAAAGACTAAAGTGGACAGACTATAGTGGAAAGACTGAAGTGGAAAGACTCAGTGGACAGACTAAAGTTTACACACTGAAGTTGACAGAATAAAGTGGAAAGACTAAAGTGGAAAGACTAAAGTGGATAGACTATAGTGGAAAGGCTATAGTGGAAAGACTGTAGTGGACAGAATAAAGTGGAAAGACTAAAGTGGACAGACTATAGTGGAAAGACTAAAGTGGAAAAACTAAAGTGGAAAGACTAAAGTGGACAGACTATAGTGGAAAGACTATAGTGGAAAGACTGTAGTGGACAGAATAAAGTGGAGACTATAGTGGACAGAATAAAGTGAAAAGACTAAAGTGGAAAGACTAAATTGGACAGACTATAGTGGAAAGACTATAGTGGAAAGACTATCGTGGAAAGACTAAAGTGGACAGAGAATAGTGGAAAGACTAAATTGGAAAGACTGTAGTGGACAGAATGAAGTGGAGACTACAGTGGAAAGACTAAAGGGGAAAGACTAAAGTGGACAGACTATAGTGGAAAGACTGAAGTGGAAAGACTCAGTGGACAGACTAAAGTGTACACACTGAAGTTGACAGAATAAAGTGGAAAGACTAAAGCGGAAAGACTAAAGTAGATAGACTATAGTGGAAAGACTAAAGTGGACAGACTAAAGTGGAAAAACTAAAGTGGAAAGACTAAAGTGGACAGACTATAGTGGAAAGACTATAGTGGAAAGACTGTAATGGACAGAATAAAGTGGAAAGACTAAAGTGGACAGACTATAGTGGAAAGACTAAAGTGGAAAAACTAAAGTGGAAAGACTAAAGCGGACAGACTATAGTGGAAAGACTATAGTGGAAAGACTGTAGTGGACAGAATAAAGTGGAGACTTTAGTGGAAAGACTAAAGTGGACAGAGAATAGTGGAAAGACTATAGTGGAAAGACTAAAGTGGACAGACTAAAATGGAAAGATTAAAGTGGAAAGACTAAAGTGGACAGACTATAGTGGAAAGACTATAGTGGAAAGACTGTAGTGGACAGAATAAAGTGGAGAGTCTATAGTGGAAAGACTAAAGTGGACTGAGAATAGTGGAAAGACTATAGTGGAAAGACTAAAGTGGACAGACTAAAATGGAAAGATTAAAGTTGAAAGACTAAAGTGGACAGACTATAGTGGAAAGACTATAGTGGAAAGACTGTAGTGGACAGAATAAAGTGGAGACTATAGTGGAAAGACTAAAGTGGAAAGACTAAAGTGGACAGAGAATGGTGGAAAGACTAAAGTGGACAGACTAAAGTGGACAGACTAAAGTGGAAAGACTAAAGTGGACAGACTATAGTGGAAAGACTATAGTGGAAAGACTGTAGTGGACAGAATAAAGTGGAGAGTCTATAGTGGAAAGACTAAAGTGGACAGAGAATAGTGGAAAGACTAGAGTGGAAAGACTAAAGTGGACAGACTAAAATGGAAAGATTAAAGTGGAAAGACTAAAGTGGACAGACTATAGTGGAAAGACTATAGTGGAAAGACTGTAGTGGACAGAATAAAGTGGAGACTATAGTGGAAAGACTAAAGTGGACAGAGAATGATGGAAAGACTAAAGTGGACAGAATAAAGTGGAGACTATCGTGGAAAGACTAAAGTGGAAAGACTAAAGTGGACAGAGAATAGTGGAAAGAATAAAGTGGACAGACTATAGTGGAAAGACTAAAATGGACAGACTAAAGTGGAAAGACTATAGTGGAAAGACTAAGGTGGACAGACTATAGTGGAAAGACTATAGTCGAAAGACTGTAGTGGACAGAATAAAGTGGAGACTATAGTGGAAAGACTAAAGTGGACAGAGAATAGTGGAAAGACTAAAGTGGAAAGACTGTAGTGGACAGAATAAAGTGGAGACTATAGTGGAAAGACTAAAGTGGAAAGACTAAAGTAGACAGAGAATAGTGGAAAGACTAAAGTGGACAGACTATAGTGGAAAGACTAAAGTGGACAGACTAAAGTGGAAAGACTATAGTGGAAAGACTAAGGTGGACAGACTATAGTGGAAAGACTATAGTGGAAAGACTGTAGTGGACAAAATAAAGTGGAGAGTATAGTGGAAATACTAAAGTGGAAAGAGAATAGTGAAAAGACTAAAGTGGACAGACTATAGTGGAAAGACTATAGTGGAAAGACTGTAGTGGACAGAATAAAGTGGAGACTATAGTGGAAAGACTAAATTAGACAGAGAATAGTGGAAAGACTATAGTGGAAAGACTATAGTGGAAAAACTGTAGTGGACAGAATAAAGTGGAGACTATAGTGGAAAGACTAAAGTGGACAGAGAATAGTGGAAAGACTAAAGTGGACAGACTATAGTGGAAAGACTATAGTGGAAAGACTGTAGTGGACAGAATAAAGTGGAGACTATAGTGGAAAGACTAAAGTGGACAGACTATAGTGGAAAGACTGAAGTGGGCAGACTAAAGTGGAAAACTAAAGTAGAAAGACTAAAGTGGACAGACTATAGTGGAAAGACTATAGTGGAAAGACTATAGTTGAAAGACTGTAGTGGGCAGAATAAAGTGGAAAGACTAAAGTGGACAGACTATAGTGGAAAGACTGAAGTGGAAAGACTCAGTGGACAGACTAAAGTGTACACACTGAAGTGGACAGAATAAAGTGGAAAGACTAAAGTGGAAAGACTAAAGTGGACAGACTATAGTGGAAAGACTAAAGTGGACAAACTAAAGTGGAAAGATTAAAGTGGAAAGACTAAAGTGGACAGACTATACTGGAAAGACTATATTGGAAAGACTGTAGTGGACAGAATAAAGTGGAGACTATAGTGGAAAGACTAAAGTGAAAAGACTATAGTGGAAAGACTAAAGTGGACAGACTATAGTGGAAAGACTATAGTGGAAAGACTGTAGTGGACAGAATAAAGTGGAGAGTATAGTGGTAAGACTAAAGTGGAAACAGAATAGTGGAAAGACTAAAGTGGACAGACTATAGTGGAAAGACTATAGGGGAAAGACTGTAGTGGACAGAATAAAGTGGAGACTATAGTGGAAAGACTAAAGTAGACAGAGCATAGTTTAAAGACTAAAGTGGAAAGACTGTAGTGGACAAAATAAAGTGGAGACTATAGTGGAAAGACTAAAGTGGACAGACTAAAGTGGAAAGACTATAGTGGAAAGACTAAAGTGGACAGACTATAGTGGAAAGACTAAAGTGGACAGACTATAGTGGAAAGACTTAAGTGGAAACAGAATAGTGGAAAGACTAAAGTGGACAGACTATAGTGGAAAGACTATAGGGGAAAGACTGTAGTGGACAGAATAAAGTGGAGACTATAGTGGAAAGACTAAAGTAGACAGAGCATAGTTTAAAGACTAAAGTGGAAAGACTGTAGTGGACAAAATAAAGTGGAGACTATAGTGGAAAGACTAAAGTGGACAGACTAAAGTGGAAAGACTATAGTGGAAAGACTAAAGTGGACAGACTATAGTGGAAAGACTAAAGTGGACAGACTATAGTGGAAAGACTAAAGTGGACAGACTAAAGTGGAAACAGAATAGTGGAAAGACTAAAGTGGACAGACTATAGTGGAAAAACTATAGGGGAAAGACTGTAGTGGACAGAATAAAGTGGAGACTATAGTGGAAAGACTAAAGTAGACAGAGCATTGTTTAAAGACTAAAGTGGAAAGACTGTAGTGGACAAAATAAAGTGGAGACTATAGTGGAAAGACTAAAGTGGAAAGACTAAAGTGGAAAGACTATATTGGAAAGACTATAGTGGAAAGACTGTAGTGGACAGAATAAAGTGGAGACTATAGTGGAAAGACTAAAGTGGACAGAGAATAGTGGAAAGACTAAAGTGGACTTACTATAGTGGAAAGACTATAGTGGAAAGACAGTAGTGGACAGAATAAAGTGGAGACTATAGTGGAAAGACTAAGGTGGACAGACTATAGTGGAAAGAATGAAGTGGACAGACTAAAGTGGAAAAACTAAAGTTGAAAGACTAAAGTGGACAGACTATAGTGGAAAGACTATAGTGGAAAGACTGAAGTGGACAGAATAAAGTGGAAAGGCTAAAGTGGACAGACTATAGTGGAAAGACTAAAGTGGAAAAACTAAAGTGGAAAGACTAAAGGACAGACATTAGTGGAAAGACTATAGTGGAAAGACTATAGTGGAAAGACTAAAGTGGAAAAACTAAAGTGGAAAGACTAAAGGACAGACATTAGTGGAAAGACTATAGTGGAAAGATTGTAGTGGACAGAATAAAGTGGAAAGACTAAAGTGGACAGACTATAGTGGAAAGACTAAAGTGGAAAAACTGTAGTGGACAGAATAAAGTGGAGACTATACTGGACAGACTATAGTGGAAAGACTAAAGTGGAAAAACTAAAGTGGAAAGACTAAAGTGGACAGACTATAGTGGAAAGACTATAGTGGAAAGACTGTAATGGACAGAATAAAGTGGAAAGACTAAAGTGGACAGACTATAGTGGAAAGACTAATGTGGAAAAACTAAAGTGGAAAGACTAAAGCGGACAGACTATAGTGGAAAGACTATAGTGGAAAGACTGTAGTGGACAGAATAAAGTGGAGACTTTAGTGGAAAGACTAAAGTGGACAGAGAATAGTGGAAAGACTATAGTGGAAAGACTAAAGTGGACAGACTAAAATGGAAAGATTAAAGTGGAAAGACTAAAGTGGACAGACTATAGTGGAAAGACTATAGTGGAAAGACTGTAGTGGACAGAATAAAGTGGAGAGTCTATAGTGGAAAGACTATAGTGGACTGAGAATAGTGGAAAGACTATAGTGGAAAGACTAAAGTGGACAGACTAAAATGGAAAGATTAAAGTTGAAAGACTAAAGTGGACAGACTATAGTGGAAAGACTATAGTGGAAAGACTGTAGTGGACAGAATAAAGTGGAGACTATAGTGGAAAGACTAAAGTGGAAAGACTAAAGTGGACAGAGAATGGTGGAAAGACTAAAGTGGACAGACTAAAGTGGACAGAGAATAGTGGAAAGACTATAGTGGAAAGACTAAAGTGGACAGACTAAAATGGAAAGATTAAAGTGGAAAGACTAAAGTGGACAGACTATAGTGGAAAGACTATAGTGGAAAGACTGTAGTGGACAGAATAAAGTGGAGACTATAGTGGAAAGACTAAAGTGGACAGAGAATGGTGGAAAGACTAAAGTGGACAGAATAAAGTGGAGACTATCGTGGAAAGACTAAAGTGGAAAGAATAAAGTGGACAGAGAATAGTGGAAAGAATAAAGTGGACAGACTATAGTGGAAAGACTAAAATGGACAGACTAAAGTGGAAAGACTATAGTGGAAAGACTAAGGTGGACAGACTATAGTGGAAAGACTATAGTCGAAAGACTGTAGTGGACAGAATAAAGTGGAGACTATAGTGGAAAGACTAAAGTGGACAGAGAATAGTGGAAAGACTAAAGTGGAAAGACTGTAGTGCACAGAATAAAGTGGAGACTATAGTGGAAAGACTAAAGTGGAAAGACTAAAGTAGACAGAGAATAGTGGAAAGACTAAAGTGTACAGACTATAGTGGAAAGACTAAAGTGGACAGACTAAAGTGGAAAGACTATAGTGGAAAGACTAAGGTGGACAGACTATAGTGGAAAGACTATAGTGGAAAGACTGTAGTGGACAAAATAAAGTGGAGAGTATAGTGGAAATACTAAAGTGGAAAGAGAATAGTGAAAAGACTAAAGTGGACAGACTATAGTGGAAAGACTATAGTGGAAAGACTGTAGTGGACAGAATAAAGTGGAGACTATAGTGGAAAGACTAAATTAGACAGAGAATAGTGGAAAGACTATAGTGGAAAGACTATAGTGGAAAAACTGTAGTGGACAGAATAAAGTGGAGACTATAGTGGAAAGACTAAAGTGGACAGAGAATAGTGGAAAGACTAAAGTGGACAGACTATAGTGGAAAGACTATAGTGGAAAGACTGTAGTGGACAGAATAAAGTGGAGACTATAGTGGAAAGACTAAAGTGGACAGACTATAGTGGAAAGACTGAAGTGGGCAGACTAAAGTGGAAAACTAAAGTAGAAAGACTAAAGTGGACAGACTATAGTGGAAAGACTATAGTGGAAAGACTATAGTTGAAAGACTGTAGTGGGCAGAATAAAGTGGAAAGACTAAAGTGGACAGACTATAGTGGAAAGACTGAAGTGGAAAGACTCAGTGGACAGACTAAAGTGTACACACTGAAGTGGACAGAATAAAGTGGAAAGACTAAAGTGGAAAGACTAAAGTGGACAGACTATAGTGGAAAGACTAAAGTGGACAAACTAAAGTGGAAAGATTAAAGTGGAAAGACTAAAGTGGACAGACTATACTGGAAAGACTATATTGGAAAGACTGTAGTGGACAGAATAAAGTGGAGACTATAGTGGAAAGACTAAAGTGAAAAGACTATAGTGGAAAGACTAAAGTGGACAGACTATAGTGGAAAGACTATAGTGGAAAGACTGTAGTGGACAGAATAAAGTGGAGAGTATAGTGGTAAGACTAAAGTGGAAACAGAATAGTGGAAAGACTAAAGTGGACAGACTATAGTGGAAAGACTATAGGGGAAAGACTGTAGTGGACAGAATAAAGTGGAGACTCTAGTGGAAAGACTAAAGTAGACAGAGCATAGTTTAAAGACTAAAGTGGAAAGACTGTAGTGGACAAAATAAAGTGGAGACTATAGTGGAAAGACTAAAGTGGACAGACTAAAGTGGAAAGACTATAGTGGAAAGACTAAAGTGGACAGACTATAGTGGAAAGACTAAAGTGGACAGACTATAGTGGAAAGACTTAAGTGGAAACAGAATAGTGGAAAGACTAAAGTGGACAGACTATAGTGGAAAGACTATAGGGGAAAGACTGTAGTGGACAGAATAAAGTGGAGACTATAGTGGAAAGACTAAAGTAGACAGAGCGTAGTTTAAAGACTAAAGTGGAAAGACTGTAGTGGACAAAATAAAGTGGAGACTATAGTGGAAAGACTAAAGTGGACAGACTCAAGTGGAAAGACTATAGTGGAAAGACTAAAGTGGACAGACTATAGTGGAAAGACTAAAGTGGACAGACTATAGTGGAAAGACTAAAGTGGACAGACTAAAGTGGAAACAGAATAGTGGAAAGACAAAAGTGGACAGACTATAGTGGAAAGACTATAGGGGAAAGACTGTAGTGGACAGAATAAAGTGGAGACTATAGTGGAAAGACTAAAGTAGACAGAGCATTGTTTAAAGACTAAAGTGGAAAGACTGTAGTGGACAAAATAAAGTGGAAACTATAGTGGAAAGACTAAAGTGGAAAGACTAAAGTGGAAAGACTATATTGGAAAGACTATAGTGGAAAGACTGTAGTGGACAGAATAAAGTGGAGACTATAGTGGAAAGACTAAAGTGGACAGAGAATAGTGGAAAGACTAAAGTGGACTTACTATAGTGGAAAGACTATAGTGGAAAGACAGTAGTGGACAGAATAAAGTGGAGACTATAGTGGAAAGACTAAGGTGGACAGACTATAGTGGAAAGAATGAAGTGGACAGACTAAAGTGGAAAAACTAAAGTTGAAAGACTAAAGTGGACAGACTATAGTGGAAAGACTATAGTGGAAAGACTGAAGTGGACAGAATAAAGTGGAAAGGCTAAAGTGGACAGACTATAGTGGAAAGACTAAAGTGGAAAAACTAAAGTGGGAAGACTAAAGGACAGACATTAGTGGAAAGACTATAGTGGAAAGACTGTAGTGGACAGAAGAAAGTGGAAAGACTAAAGTGGACAGACTATAGTGGAAAGACGAAAGTGGAAAAACTAAAGTGGAAAGACTAAAGTGGACAGACTATAGTGGAAAGACTATAGTGGAAAGATTGTAGTGGACAGAATAAAGTGGAAAGACTAAAGTGGACAGACTATAGTGGAAAGACTAAAGTGGAAAAACTGTAGTGGACAGAATAAAGTGGAGACTATAGTGGACAGACTATAGTGGAAAGACTAAAGTGGAAAAACTAAAGTGGAAAGACTAAAGTGGACAGACTATAGTGGAAAGACTATAGTGGAAAGACTGTAATGGACAGAATAAAGTGGAAAGACTAAAGTGGACAGACTATAGTGGAAAGACTAATGTGGAAAAACTAAAGTGGAAAGACTAAAGCGGACAGACTATAGTGGAAAGACTATAGTGGAAAGACTGTAGTGGACAGAATAAAGTGGAGACTTTAGTGGAATGACTAAAGTGGACAGAGAATAGTGGAAAGACTATAGTGGAAAGACTAAAGTGGACAGACTAAAATGGAAAGATTAAAGTGGAAAGACTAAAGTGGACAGACTATAGTGGAAAGACTATAGTGGAAAGACTGTAGTGGACAGAATAAAGTGGAGAGTCTATAGTGGAAAGACTAAAGTGGACTGAGAATAGTGGAAAGACTATAGTGGAAAGACTAAAGTGGACAGACTAAAATGGAAAGATTAAAGTTGAAAGACTAAAGTGGACAGACTATAGTGGAAAGACTATAGTGGAAAGACTGTAGTGGACAGAATAAAGTGGAGACTATAGTGGAAAGACTAAAGTGGAAAGACTAAAGTGGACAGAGAATGGTGGAAAGACTAAAGTGGACAGACTAAAGTGGACAGACTAAAGTGGAAAGACTAAAGTGGACAGACTATAGTGGAAAGACTATAGTGGAAAGACTGTAGTGGACAGAATAAAGTGGAGAGTCTATAGTGGAAAGACTAAAGTGGACAGAGAATAGTGGAAAGACTAGAGTGGAAAGACTAAAGTGGACAGACTAAAATGGAAAGATTAAAGTGGAAAGACTAAAGTGGACAGACTATAGTGGAAAGACTATAGTGGAAAGACTGTAGTGGACAGAATAAAGTGGAGACTATAGTGGAAAGACTAAAGTGGACAGAGAATGGTGGAAAGAGTAAAGTGGACAGAATAAAGTGAAGACTATCGTGGAAAGACTAAAGTGGAAAGACTAAAGTGGACAGAGAATAGTGGAAAGAATAAAGTGGACAGACTATAGTGGAAAGACTAAAATGGACAGACTAAAGTGGAAAGACTATAGTGGAAAGACTAAGGTGGACAGACTATAGTGGAAAGACTATAGTCGAAAGACTGTAGTGGACAGAATAAAGTGGAGACTATAGTGGAAAGACTAAAGTGGACAGAGAATAGTGGAAAGACTAAAGTGGAAAGACTGTAGTGGACAGAATAAAGTGGAGACTATAGTGGAAAGACTAAAGTGGAAAGACTAAAGTAGACAGAGAATAGTGGAAAGACTAAAGTGGACAGACTATAGTGGAAAGACTAAAGTGGACAGACTAAAGTGGAAAGACTATAGTGGAAAGACTAAGGTGGACAGACTATAGTGGAAAGACTATAGTGGAAAGACTGAAGTGGGCAGACTAAAGTGGAAAACTAAAGTAGAAAGACTAAAGTGGACAGACTATAGTGGAAAGACTATAGTGGAAAGACTGTAGTGGACAGATTAAAGTGGAAACTATAGTGGAAAGACTAAATTAGACAGAGAATAGTGGAAAGACTATAGTGGAAAGACTATAGTGGAAAAACTGTAGTGGACAGAATAAAGTGGAGACTATAGTGGAAAGACTAAAGTGGACAGAGAATAGTGGAAAGACTAAAGTGGACAGACTATAGTGGAAAGACTATAGTGGAAAGACTGTAGTGGACAGAATAAAGTGGAGACTATAGTGGAAAGATTAAAGTGGACAGACTATAGTGGAAAGACTGAAGTGGGCAGACTAAAGTGGAAAACTAAAGTAGAAAGACTAAAGTGGACAGACTATAGTGGAAAGATTATAGTGGAAAGACTGTAGTGGACAGAATAAAGTGGAGACTATA
Organism: Branchinecta sandiegonensis; assembly: GCA_030848855.1. Lineage (NCBI taxonomy): Eukaryota > Metazoa > Arthropoda > Branchiopoda > Anostraca > Branchinectidae > Branchinecta > Branchinecta sandiegonensis. The sequence continues at coordinate 16,012 of JAUPMV010000073.1, forward strand.
GTGGAAAGACTAAATTAGACAGAGAATAGTGGAAAGACTATAGTGGAAAGACTATAGTGGAAAAACTGTAGTGGACAGAATAAAGTGGAGACTATAGTGGAAAGACTAAAGTGGACAGAGAATAGTGGAAAGACTAAAGTGGACAGACTATAGTGGAAAGACTATAGTGGAAAGACTGTAGTGGACAGAATAAAGTGGAGACTATAGTGGAAAGACTAAAGTGGACAGACTATAGTGGAAAGACTGAAGTGGGCAGACTAAAGTGGAAAACTAAAGTAGAAAGACTAAAGTGGACAGACTATAGTGGAAAGACTATAGTGGAAAGACTGTAGTGGACAGATTAAAGTGGAGACTATAGTGGAAAGACTATAGTTGAAAGACTGTAGTGGGCAGAATAAAGTGGAAAGACTAAAGTGGACAGACTATAGTGGAAAGACTGAAGTGGAAAGACTCAGTGGACAGACTAAAGTGTACACACTGAAGTGGACAGAATAAAGTGGAAAGACTAAAGTGGAAAGACTAAAGTGGACAGACTATAGTGGAAAGACTAAAGTGGACAAACTAAAGTGGAAAGATTAAAGTGGAAAGACTAAAGTGGACAGACTATACTGGAAAGACTATATTGGAAAGACTGTAGTGGACAGAATAAAGTGGAGACTATAGTGGAAAGACTAAAGTGAAAAGACTATAGTGGAAAGACTAAAGTGGACAGACTATAGTGGAAAGACTATAGTGGAAAGACTGTAGTGGACAGAATAAAGTGGAGAGTATAGTGGTAAGACTAAAGTGGAAACAGAATAGTGGAAAGACTAAAGTGGACAGACTATAGTGGAAAGACTATAGGGGAAAGACTGTAGTGGACAGAATAAAGTGGAGACTATAGTGGAAAGACTAAAGTAGACAGAGCATAGTTTAAAGACTAAAGTGGAAAGACTGTAGTGGACAAAATAAAGTGGAGACTATAGTGGAAAGACTAAAGTGGACAGACTAAAGTGGAAAGACTATAGTGGAAAGACTAAAGTGGACAGACTATAGTGGAAAGACTAAAGTGGACAGACTATAGTGGAAAGACTTAAGTGGAAACAGAATAGTGGAAAGACTAAAGTGGACAGACTATAGTGGAAAGACTATAGGGGAAAGACTGTAGTGGACAGAATAAAGTGGAGACTATAGTGGAAAGACTAAACTAGACAGAGCATAGTTTAAAGACTAAAGTGGAAAGACTGTAGTGGACAAAATAAAGTGGAGACTATAGTGGAAAGACTAAAGTGGACAGACTAAAGTGGAAAGACTATAGTGGAAAGACTAAAGTGGACAGACTATAGTGGAAAGACTAAAGTGGACAGACTATAGTGGAAAGACTAAAGTGGACAGACTAAAGTGGAAACAGAATAGTGGAAAGACTAAAGTGGACAGACTATAGTGGAAAGACTATAGGGGAAAGACTGTAGTGGACAGAATAAAGTGGAGACTATAGTGGAAAGACTAAAGTAGACAGAGCATTGTTTAAAGACTAAAGTGGAAAGACTGTAGTGGACAAAATATAGTGGAGACTATAGTGGAAAGACTAAAGTGGAAAGACTAAAGTGGAAAGACTATATTGGAAAGACTATAGTGGAAAGACTGTAGTGGACAGAATAAAGTGGAGACTATAGTGGAAAGACTAAAGTGGACAGAGAATAGTGGAAAGACTAAAGTGGACTTACTATAGTGGAAAGACTATAGTGGAAAGACAGTAGTGGACAGAATAAAGTGGAGACTATAGTGGAAAGACTAAGGTGGACAGACTATAGTGGAAAGAATGAAGTGGACAGACTAAAGTGGAAAAACTAAAGTTGAAAGACTAAAGTGGACAGACTATAGTGGAAAGACTATAGTGGAAAGACTGAAGTGGACAGAATAAAGTGGAAAGGCTAAAGTGGACAGACTATAGTGGAAAGACTAAAGTGGAAAAACTAAAGTGGAAAGACTAAAGGACAGACATTAGTGGAAAGACTATAGTGGAAAGACTGTAGTGGACAGAATAAAGTGGAAAGACTAAAGTGGACAGACTATAGTGGAAAGACTAAAGTGGAAAAACTAAAGTGGAAAGACTAAAGTGGACAGACTATAGTGGAAAGACTATAGTGGAAAGATTGGAGTGGACAGAATAAAGTGGAAAGACTAAAGTGGACAGACTATAGTGGAAAGACTATATTGGAAAAACTGTAGTGGACAGAATAAAGTGGAGACTATAGTGGAAAGACTAAAGTGGACAGAGAATAGTGGAAAGACTAAAGTGGACTGACTATAGTGGACAGACTATAGTCGAAAGACTGTAGTGGACAGAATAAAGTGGAGACGATAGTGGAAAGACTAAAGTGGAAAGACTAAAGTGGACAGAGAATAGTGGAAAGACTAAAGTGGACTGACTATAGTTGAAAGACTATAGTAGAAAGACTGTAGTGGACAGAATAAAGGGGAGACTATAGTGGAAAGACTAAAGTGGACAGACTAGAGTGGAAAGAATGAAGTGGACAGACTAAAGTGGAAAAACTAAAGTGGAAAGACTAAAGTGGACAGACTATAGTGGAAAGACTATAGTGGAAAGACTAAAGTGGATAGACTATAGTGGAAAGACTAAAGTGGACAGACTAAAGTGGAAAATCTAAAGTGGAAAGACTAAAGTGGACAGACTATAGTGGAAAGACTATAGTGGAAAGACTGTAGTGGACAGAATAAAGTGGAAAGACTAAAGTGGACAGACTATAGTGGAAAGACTAAAGTGGAAAAACTAAAGTGGAAAGACTAAAGTGGACAGACTATAGTGGAAAGACTATAGTGGAAAGACTGTAGTGGACAGAATAAAGTGGAGACTATAGTGGAAAGACTAAAGTGGTCAGACTATAGTGGAAAGAATGAAGTGGACAGACTATAGTGGAAACACTAAAGTGGAAAGACTAAAGTGGACAGACTATAGTGGAAAGATTAAAGTGGAAAGACTAAAGTGGACAGACTATAGTGGAAAGACTATATTGGAAAGACTGTAGTTGACAGAATAAAGTGGAGACTATAGTGGAAAGACTAAAGTGGAAACACTAAAGTGGACAGAGAATAGTGGAAAGACTAAAGTGGACAGACTATAGTGGAAAGACTAAAGTGGACAGACTAAAGTGGAAAGACTATAGTGGAAAGACTAAAGTGGACAGACTATAGTGGAAAGACTATAGTGGGAAGACTGTAGTGGACAGAATAAAGTGGAGAGTATAGTGGTAAGACTAAAGTGGAAACAGAATAGTGGAAAGACTGAAGTGGACAGACTATAGTGGAAAGACTATAGGGGAAAGACTGTAGTGGACAGAATAAAGTGGAGACTATAGTGGAAAGACCAAAGTAGACAGAGCATAGTGGAAAGACTAAAGTGGAAAGACTGTTGTGGACAAAATAAAGTGGAGACTATAGTGGAAAGACTAAAGTGGAAAGACTAAAGTGGACAGACTATATTGGAAAGACTATAGTGGAAAGACTGTAGTGGACAGAATAAATTGGAGACTATAGTGGAAAGACTAAAGTGGACAGAGAATAGTGGAAAGACTAAAGTGGACAGACTATAGTGGAAAGACTATAGTGGAAAGACTGTAGTGGACAGAATAAAGTGGAGACTATAGTGGAAAGACTAAAGTGGACAGAGAATAGTGGAAAGACTAAAGTGGAAAGACTATAGTGGAAAGACTAAAGTGGAAAGACTAAAGTGGATAGACTATAGTGGAAAGAATAAGTGGACACTAAAGTGGAAAAACTAAAGACTAAAGTGGACAGACTATAGTGGTAAGACTATAGTGGAAAGACTGTAGTGGACAGAATAAAGTGGAGACTATAGTGGACAGAATAAAGTGGAAAGACTAAAGTGGAAAGACTAAAGTGGACAGACTATAGTGGAAAGACTAAAGTGGACAGACTAAAGTGGAAAGACTATAGTATAAAGACTAAAGTGGACAGACTATAGTGAAAAGACTATAGTGGGAAGACTGTAGTGGACAGAATAAAGTGGAGAGTATAGTGGTAAGACTAAAGTGGAAACAGAATAGTGGAAAGACTGAAGTGGACAGACTATAGTGGAAAGACTATAGGGGAAAGACTGTAGTGGACAGAATAAAGTGGAGACTATAGTGGAAAGACTAAAGTAGACAGAGCATAGTGGAAAGACTAAAGTGGAAAGACTGTAGTGGACAAAATAAAGTGGAGACTATAGTGGAAAGACTAAAGTGGAAAGACTAAAGTGGACAGACTATATTGGAAAGACTATAGTGGAAAGACTGTAGTGGACAGAATAAATTGGAGACTATAGTGGAAAGACTAAAGTGGACAGAGAATAGTGGAAAGACTAAAGTGGACAGACTATAGTGGAAAGACTATAGTGGAAAGACTGTAGTGGACAGAATAAAGTGGAGACTATAGTGGAAAGACTAAAGTGGACAGAGAATAGTGGAAAGACTAAAGTGGAAAGACTATAGTGGAAAGACTAAAGTGGAAAGACTAAAGTGGATAGACTATAGTGGAAAGAATAAGTGGACAGACTAAAGTGGAAAAACTAAAGACTAAAGTGGACAGACTATAGTGGTAAGACTATAGTGGAAAGACTGTAGTGGACAGAATAAAGTGGAGACTATAGTGGACAGAATAAAGTGGAAAGACTAAAGTGGAAAGACTAAAGTGGACAGACTATAGTGGAAAGACTAAAGTGGAAAAACTAAAGTGGACAGACTATAGTGGAAAGACTGAAGTGGACAGACTCAGTGGACAGACTAAAGTGTACGCACTGAAGTTGACAGAATAAAGTGGAAAGACTAAAGTGGAAAGACTAAAGTGGATAGACTATAGTGGAAAGACTAAAGTGGACAGACTAAAGTGGAAAATCTAAAGTGGAAAGACTAAAGTGGACAGACTATAGAGGAAAGACTATAGTGGAAAGACTGTAGTGGACAGAATAAAGCGGAAAGACTAAAGTGGACAGACTATAGTGGAATGACTAAAGTGGAAAAACTAAAGTGGAAAGACTGAAGTGGACAGACTACAGTGGAAAGACTATAGTGGAAAGACTGTAGTGGAAAGAATAAAGTGGAGACTATAGTGGAAAGACTAAAGTGGACAGAGAATAGTGGAAAGACTATATTGGAAAGACTAAAGTGGACAGACTAAAATGGAAAGATTAAAGTGGAAAGACTAAAGTGTACAGACTATAGTGGAAAGACTATAATGGAAAGACTAAAGTGGACAGAGAATAGTGGAAAGACTAAAGTGGACAGACTAAAGTGGAAAGACTAAAGTGGAAAGACTAAAGTGGACAGACTATAGTGGAAAGACTATAGTGGAAAGACTGTAGTGGACAGAATAAAGTGGAGAGTATAGTGGAAAGACTAAATTGGACAGAGAATAGTGAAAAGACTAAAGTGGACAGACTATAGTGGAAAGACTATAGTCGAAAGACTGTAGTGGACAGAAGAAAGTGGAGGATGTAGTGGAAAGACTAAAGTGGAAAGACTAAAGTGGACAGAGAATAGTGGAAAGACTAAAGTGGACAGACTATAGTGGAAAGACTATAGTGGAAAGACTGTAGTGGACAGAATAAAGTGGAGAGTATAGTGGAAAGACTAAATTGGACAGAGAATAGTGGAAAGACTAAAGTGGACAGACTATAGTGGAAAGACTATAGTCGAAAGACTGTAGTGGACAGAAGAAAGTGGAGACTGTAGTGGAAAGACTAAAGTGGAAAGACTAAAGTGGACAGAGAATAGTGGAAAGACTAAAGTGGACAGACTATAGTGGAAAGACTATAGTGGAAAGACTATAGTGGAAAGACTAGAGTGGACAGAGAATAGTGGAAAGACTAAAGTGGACAGACTAAAGTGGAAAGACTAAAGTGGACAGACTAGACTGGAAAGACTATAGTGGAAAGACTGTAGTGGACAGAATAAAGTGGAGAGTCTATAGTGGAAAGACTAAATTGGACAGAGAATAGTGGAAAGACTAGAGTGGAAAGACTAAAGTGGACAGACTAAAATGGAAAGATTAAAGTGGAAAAACTAAAGTGGACAGACTATAGTGGAAAGACTATAGTGGAAAGACTGGTGTGGACAGAATAAAGTGGAGACTATAGTGGAAAGACTAAAGTGGACAGAGAATGGTGGAGAGACTAAAGTGGACAGACTAAAGTGGAAAGACTAAAGTGGAAAGACTAAAGTGGACAGACTATAGTGGAAAGACTATAGTGGAAAGACTGTAGTGGACAGAATAAAGTTGAAAGTATAGTGGAAAGACTAAAGTGGACAGAAAATAGTGGAAAGACTAAAGTGGACAGACTATAGTGAAAAGACTAAAGTGGACAGAGAATAGTGGAAAGACTAAAGTGGAAAGACTGTAGTGGACAGAATAAAGTGGAGACTATAGTGGAAAGACTAAAGTGGAAAGACTAAAGTGGACAGACTATAGTGGAAAGACTATAGTGGAAAAACTGTAGTGGACAGAATAAAGTGGAGACTATAGTGGAAAGACTAAAGTGGACAGAGAATAGTGGAAAGACTAAAGTGGACAGACTATAGTGGAAAGACTATAGTGGAAAGACTATAGTGGACAGAATAAAGTGGAGACTATAGTGGAAAGACTAAAGTGGACAGACTATAGTGGAAAGACTGAAGTGGACAGACTAAAGTGGAACAATTAAAGTGGAAAGACTAAAGTGGACAGACTATAGTGGAAAGACTATAGTGGAAAGACTGTAGTGGACAGAATAAAGTGGAAAGACTAAAGTGGACAGACTATAGTGGAAAGACTAAAGTTGAAAAACTAAAGTGGAAAGACTAAAGCGGACAGACTAAAGTGGATAGACTATAGTGGAAAGGCTATAGTGGAAAGACTGTAGTGGACAGAATAAAGTGGAAAGACTAAAGTGGACAGACTATAGTGGAAAGACTAAAGTGGAAAAACTAAAGTGGAAAGACTAAAGTGGACAGACTATAGTGGAAAGACTATAGTGGAAAGACTGTAGTGGACAGAATAAAGTGGAGACTATAGTGGACAGAATAAAGTGAAAAGACTAAAGTGGAAAGACTAAATTGGACAGACTATAGTGGAAAGACTATAGTGGAAAGACTATCGTGGAAAGACTAAAGTGGACAGAGAATAGTGGAAAGACTAAATTGGAAAGACTGTAGTGGACAGAATGAAGTGGAGACTACAGTGGAAAGACTAAAGGGGAAAGACTAAAGTGGACAGACTATAGTGGAAAGACTGAAGTGGAAAGACTCAGTGGACAGACTAAAGTGTACACACTGAAGTTGACAGAATAAAGTGGAAAGACTAAAGCGGAAAGACTAAAGTAGATAGACTATAGTGGAAAGACTAAAGTGGACAGACTAAAGTGGAAAAACTAAAGTGGAAAGACTAAAGTGGACAGACTATAGTGGAAAGACTATAGTGGAAAGACTGTAATGGACAGAATAAAGTGGAAAGACTAAAGTGGACAGACTATAGTGGAAAGACTAAAGTGGAAAAACTAAAGTGGAAAGACTAAAGCGGACAGACTATAGTGGAAAGACTATAGTGGAAAGACTGTAGTGGACAGAATAAAGTGGAGACTTTAGTGGAAAGACTAAAGTGGACAGAGAATAGTGGAAAGACTATAGTGGAAAGACTAAAGTGGACAGACTAAAATGGAAAGATTAAAGTGGAAAGACTAAAGTGGACAGACTATAGTGGAAAGACTATAGTGGAAAGACTGTAGTGGACAGAATAAAGTGGAGAGTCTATAGTGGAAAGACTAAAGTGGACAGAGAATAGTGGAAAGACTATAGTGGAAAGACTAAAGTGGACAGACTAAAATGGAAAGATTAAAGTTGAAAGACTAAAGTGGACAGACTATAGTGGAAAGACTATAGTGGAAAGACTGTAGTGGACAGAATAAAGTGGAGACTATAGTGGAAAGACTAAAGTGGAAAGACTAAAGTGGACAGAGAATGGTGGAAAGACTAAAGTGGACAGACTAAAGTGGACAGACTAAAGTGGAAAGACTAAAGTGGACAGACTATAGTGGAAAGACTATAGTGGAAAGACTGTAGTGGACAGAATAAAGTGGAGAGTCTATAGTGGAAAGACTAAAGTGGACAGAGAAAAGTGGAAAGACTAGAGTGGAAAGACTAAAGTGGACAGACTAAAATGGAAAGATTAAAGTGGAAAGACTAAAGTGGACAGACTATAGTGGAAAGACTATAGTGGAAAGACTGTAGTGGACAGAATAAAGTGGAGACTATAGTGGAAAGACTAAAGTGGACAGAGAATGGTGGAAAGACTAAAGTGGACAGAATAAAGTGGAGACTATCGTGGAAAGACTAAAGTGGAAAGACTAAAGTGGACAGAGAATAGTGGAAAGAATAAAGTGGACAGACTATAGTGGAAAGACTAAAATGGACAGACTAAAGTGGAAAGACTATAGTGGAAAGACTAAGGTGGACAGACTATAGTGGAAAGACTATAGTCGAAAGACTGTAGTGGACAGAATAAAGTGGAGACTATAGTGGAAAGACTAAAGTGGACAGAGAATAGTGGAAAGACTAAAGTGGAAAGACTGTAGTGGACAGAATAAAGTGGAGACTATAGTGGAAAGACTAAAGTGGAAAGACTAAAGTAGACAGAGAATAGTGGAAAGACTAAAGTGGACAGACTATAGTGGAAAGACTAAAGTGGACAGACTAAAGTGGAAAGACTATAGTGGAAAGACTAAGGTGGACAGACTATAGTGGAAAGACTATAGTGGAAAGACTGTAGTGGACAAAATAAAGTGGAGAGTATAGTGGAAATACTAAAGTGGAAAGAGAATAGTGAAAAGACTAAAGTGGACAGACTATAGTGGAAAGACTATAGTGGAAAGACTGTAGTGGACAGAATAAAGTGGAGACTATAGTGGAAAGACTAAATTAGACAGAGAATAGTGGAAAGACTATAGTGGAAAGACTATATGGAAAAACTGTAGTGGACAGAATAAAGTGGAGACTATAGTGGAAAGACTAAAGTGGACAGAGAATAGTGGAAAGACTAAAGTGGACAGACTATAGTGGAAAGACAATAGTGGAAAGACTGTAGTGGACAGAATAAAGTGGAGACTATAGTGGAAAGACTAAAGTGGACAGACTATAGTGGAAAGACTGAAGTGGGCAGACTAAAGTGGAAAACTAAAGTAGAAAGACTAAAGTGGACAGACTATAGTGGAAAGACTATAGTGGAAAGACTGTAGTGGACAGATTAAAGTGGAGACTATAGTGGAAAGACTAAAGTGGACAGACTAAAGTGGAAAGACTATAGTGGAAAGACTAAGGTGGACAGACTATAGTGGAAAGACTATAGTGGAAAGACTGTAGTGGACAAAATAAAGTGGAGAGTATAGTGGAAATACTAAAGTGGAAAGAGAATAGTGAAAAGACTAAAGTGGACAGACTATAGTGGAAAGACTATAGTGGAAAGACTGTAGTGGACAGAATAAAGTGGAGACTATAGTGGAAAGACTAAATTAGACAGAGAATAGTGGAAAGACTATAGTGGAAAGACTATATGGAAAAACTGTAGTGGACAGAATAAAGTGGAGACTATAGTGGAAAGACTAAAGTGGACAGAGAATAGTGGAAAGACTAAAGTGGACAGACTATAGTGGAAAGACAATAGTGGAAAGACTGTAGTGGACAGAATAAAGTGGAGACTATAGTGGAAAGACTAAAGTGGACAGACTATAGTGGAAAGACTGAAGTGGGCAGACTAAAGTGGAAAACTAAAGTAGAAAGACTAAAGTGGACAGACTATAGTGGAAAGACTGAAGTGGAAAGACTCAGTGGACAGACTAAAGTGTACACACTGAAGTGGACAGAATAAAGTGGAAAGACTAAAGTGGAAAGACTTAAGTGGACAGACTATAGTGGAAAGACTAAAGTGGACAAACTAAAGTGGAAAGATTAAAGTGGAAAGACTAAAGTGGACAGACTATACTGGAAAGACTATATTGGAAAGACTGTAGTGGACAGAATAAAGTGGAGACTATAGTGGAAAGACTAAAGTGAAAAGACTATAGTGGAAAGACTAAAGTGGACAGACTATAGTGGAAAGACTATAGTGGAAAGACTGTAGTGGACAGAATAAAGTGGAGAGTATAGTGATAAGACTAAAGTGGAAACAGAATAGTGGAAAGACTAAAGTGGACAGACTATAGTGGAAAGACTATAGGGGAAAGACTGTAGTGGACAGAATAAAGTGGAGACTATAGTGTAAAGACTAAAGTAGACAGAGCATAGTTTAAAGACTAAAGTGGAAAGACTGTAGTGGACAAAATAAAGTGGAGACTATAGTGGAAAGACTAAAGTGGACAGACTAAAGTGGAAAGACTATAGTGGAAAGACTAAAGTGGACAGACTATAGTGGAAAGACTAAAGTGGACAGACTATAGTGGAAAGACTAAAGTGGAAACAGAATAGTGGAAAGACTAAAGTGGACAGACTATAGTGGAAAGACTATAGGGGAAAGACTGTAGTGGACAGAATAAAGTGGAGACTATAGTGGAAAGACTAAAGTAGACAGAGCATAGTTTAAAGACTAAAGTGGAAAGACTGTAGTGGACAAAATAAAGTGGAGACTATAGTGGAAAGACTAAAGTGGACAGACTAAAGTGGAAAGACTATAGTGGAAAGACTAAAGTGGACAGACTATAGTGGAAAGACTAAAGTGGACAGACTATAGTGGAAAGACTAAAGTGGACAGACTAAAGTGGAAACAGAATAGTGGAAAGACTAAAGTGGACAGACTATAGTGGAAAGACTATAGGGGAAAGACTGTAGTGGACAGAATAAAGTGGAGACTATAGTGGAAAGACTAAAGTAGACAGAGCATAGTTTAAAGACTAAAGTGGAAAGACTGTAGTGGACAAAATAAAGTGGAGACTATAGTGGAAAGACTAAAGTGGAAAGACTAAAGTGGAAAGACTATATTGGAAAGACTATAGTGGAAAGACTGTAGTGGACAGAATAAAGTGGAGACTATAGTGGAAAGACTAAAGTGGACAGAGAATAGTGGAAAGACTAAAGTGGACTTACTATAGTGGAAAGACTATAGTGGAAAGACAGTAGTGGACAGAATAAAGTGGAGACTATAGTGGAAAGACTAAGGTGGACAGACTATAGTGGAAAGAATGAAGTGGACAGACTAAAGTGGAAAAACTAAAGTTGAAAGACTAAAGTGGACAGACTATAGTGGAAAGACTGAAGTGGACAGAATAAAGTGGAAAGGCTAAAGTGGACAGACTATAGTGGAAAGACTAAAGTGGAAAAACTAAAGTGGAAAGACTAAAGGACAGACATTAGTGGAAAGACTATAGTGGAAAGACTGTAGTGGACAGAATAAAGTGAAAAGACTAAAGTGGACAGACTATAGTGGAAAGACTAAAGTGGAAAAACTAAAGTGGAAAGACTAAAGTGGACAGACTATAGTGGAAAGACTATAGTGGAAAGATTGTAGTGGACAGAATAAAGTGGAAAGACTAAAGTGGACAGACTATAGTGGAAAGACTATATTGGAAAAACTAAATATTCTTTGAGCCCAAGCTGACTTTGAAACATTTATTCAAACAATGTTTACAACGGGTACGTCAGCTACGATTCTTCATCAGCGATATTTCGGCCCTTTTTGGCAAGGGTCCTCGTCGACCCTTGCCAAAAAGGGCCGAAATATCGCTGATGAAGAATCGTAGCTGACGTACCCGTTGTAAACATTGTTTGAATAAATTGGAAAAACTGTAGTGGACAGAATAAAGTGGAGACTATAGTGGAAAGACTAAAGTGGACAGAGAATAGTGGAAAGACTAAAGTGGACTGACTATAGTGGACAGACTATAGTCGAAAGACTGTAGTGGACAGAATAAAGTAGAGACGATAGTGGAAAGACTAAAGTGGAAAGACTAAAGTGGACAGAGAATAGTGGAAAGACTAAAGTGGACTGACTATAGTTGAAAGACTATAGTAGAAAGACTGTAGTGGACAGAATAAAGGGGAGACTATAGTGGAAAGACTAAAGTGGACAGACTAGAGTGGAAAGAATGAAGTGGACAGACTAAAGTGGAAAAACTAAAGTGGAAAGACTAAAGTGGACAGACTATAGTGGAAAGACTATAGTGGAAAGACTAAAGTGGATAGACTATAGTGGAAAGACTAAAGTGGACAGACTAAAGTGGAAAATCTAAAGTGGAAAGACTAAAGTGGACAGACTATAGTGGAAAGACTATAGTGGAAAGACTGTAGTGGACAGAATAAAGTGGAAAGACTAAAGTGGACAGACTATAGTGGAAAGACTAAAGTGGAAAAAATAAAGTGGAAAGACTAAAGTGGACAGACTATAGTGGAAAGACTATAGTGGAAAGACTGTAGTGGACAGAATAAAGTGGAGACTATAGTGGAAAGACTAAAGTGGTCAGACTATAGTGGAAAGAATGAAGTGGACAGACTATAGTGGAAACACTAAAGTGGAAATACTAAAGTGGACAGACTATAGTGGAAAGATTAAAGTGGAAAGACTAAAGTGGACAGACTATAGTGGAAAGACTATATTGGAAAGACTGTAGTTGACAGAATAAAGTGGAGACTATAGTGGAAAGACTAAAGTGGAAACACTAAAGTGGACAGAGAATAGTGGAAAGACTAAAGTGGACAGACTATAGTGGAAAGACTAAAGTGGACAGACTAAAGTGGAAAGACTATAGTGGAAAGACTAAAGTGGACAGACTATAGTGGAAAGACTATAGTGGGAAGACTGTAGTGGACAGAATAAAGTGGAGAGTATAGTGGTAAGACTAAAGTGGAAACAGAATAGTGGAAAGACTGAAGCGGACAGACTATAGTGGAAAGACTATAGGGGAAAGACTGTAGTGGACAGAATAAAGTGGAGACTATAGTGGAAAGACTAAAGTAGACAGAGCATAGTGGAAAGACTAAAGTGGAAAGACTGTTGTGGACAAAATAAAGTGGAGACTATAGTGGAAAGACTAAAGTGGAAAGACTAAAGTGGACAGACTATATTGGAAAGACTATAGTGGAAAGACTGTAGTGGACAGAATAAATTGGAGACTATAGTGGAAAGACTAAAGTGGACAGAGAATAGTGGAAAGACTAAAGTGGACAGACTATAGTGGAAAGACTATAGTGGAAAGACTGTAGTGGACAGAATAAAGTGGAGACTATAGTGGAAAGACTAAAGTGGACAGAGAATAGTGGAAAGACGAAAGTGGAAAGACTATAGTGGAAAGACTAAAGTGGAAAGACTAAAGTGGATAGACTATAGTGGAAAGAATCAGTGGACACTAAAGTGGAAAAACTAAAGACTAAAGTGGACAGACTATAGTGGTAAGACTATAGTGGAAAGACTGTAGTGGACAGAATAAAGTGGAGACTATAGTGGACAGAATAAAGTGGAAAGACTAAAGTGGAAAGACTAAAGTGGACAGACTATAGTGGAAAGACTAAAGTGGACAGACTAAAGTGGAAAGACTATAGTATAAAGACTAAAGTGGACAGACTATAGTGAAAAGACTATAGTGGGAAGACTGTAGTGGACAGAATAAAGTGGAGAGTATAGTGGTAAGACTAAAGTGGAAACAGAATAGTGGAAAGACTGAAGTGGACAGACTATAGTGGAAAGACTATAGGGGAAAGACTGTAGTGGGCAGAATAAAGTGGAGACTATAGTGGAAAGACTAAAGTAGACAGAGCATAGTGGAAAGACTAAAGTGGAAAGACTGTAGTGGACAAAATAAAGTGGAGACTATAGTGGAAAGACTAAAGTGGAAAGACTAAAGTGGACAGACTATATTGGAAAGACTATAGTGGAAAGACTGTAGTGGACAGAATAAATTGGAGACTATAGTGGAAAGACTAAAGAGGACAGAGAATAGTGGAAAGACTAAAGTGGACAGACTATAGTGGAAAGACTATAGTGGAAAGACTGTAGTGGACAGAATAAAGTGGAGACTATAGTGGAAAGACTAAAGTGGACAGAGAATAGTGGAAAGACTAAAGTGGAAAGACTATAGTGGAAAGACTAAAGTGGAAAGACTAAAGTGGATAGACTATAGTGGAAAGAATAAGTGGACAGACTAAAGTGGAAAAACTAAAGACTAAAGTGGACAGACTATAGTGGTAAGACTATAGTGGAAAGACTGTAGTGGACAAAATAAAGTGGAGACTATAGTGGACAGAATAAAGTGGAAAGACTAAAGTGGAAAGACTAAAGTGGACAGACTATAGTGGAAAGACTAAAGTGGAAAAACTAAAGTGGACAGACTATAGTGGAAAGACTGAAGTGGACAGACTCAGTGGACAGACTAAAGTGTACGCACTGAAGTTGACAGAATAAAGTGGAAAGACTAAAGTGGAAAGACTAAAGTGGATAGACTATAGTGGAAAGACTAAAGTGGACAGACTAAAGTGGAAAATCTAAAGTGGAAAGACTAAAGTGGACAGACTATAGAGGAAAGACTATAGTGGAAAGACTGTAGTGGACAGAATAAAGCGGAAAGACTAAAGTGGACAGACTATAGTGGAATGACTAAAGTGGAAAAACTAAAGTGGAAAGACTGAAGTGGACAGACTACAGTGGAAAGACTATAGTGGAAAGACTGTAGTGGAAAGAATAAAGTGGAGACTATAGTGGAAAGACTAAAGTGGACAGAGAATAGTGGAAAGACTATATTGGAAAGACTAAAGTGGACAGACTAAAATGGAAAGATTAAAGTGGAAAGACTAAAGTGTACAGACTATAGTGGAAAGACTATAATGGAAAGACTAAAGTGGACAGAGAATAGTGGAAAGACTAAAGTGGACAGACTAAAGTGGAAAGACTAAAGTGGAAAGACTAAAGTGGACAGACTATAGTGGAAAGACTATAGTGGAAAGACTGTAGTGGACAGAATAAAGTGGAGAGTATAGTGGAAAGACTAAATTGGACAGAGAATAGTGGAAAGACTAAAGTGGACAGACTATAGTGGAAAGACTATAGTCGAAAGACTGTAGTGGACAGAAGAAAGTGGAGACTGTAGTGGAAAGACTAAAGTGGAAAGACTAAAGTGGACAGAGAATAGTGGAAAGACTAAAGTGGACAGACTATAGTGGAAAGACTATAGTGGAAAGACTGTAGTGGACAGAATAAAGTTGAGACTATAGTGGAAAGACTATAGTGGAAAGAATAAAGTGGAGACTATAGTGGAAAGACTAAAGTGGACAGAGAATAGTGGAAAGACTATATTGGAAAGACCAAAGTGGACAGACTAAAATGGAAAGATTAAAGTGGAAAGACTAAAGTGTACAGACTATAGTGGAAAGACTATAATGGAAAGACTAAAGTGGACAGAGAATAGTGGAAAGACTAAAGTGGACAGACTATAGTGGAAAGACTGAAGTGGGCAGACTAAAGTGGAAAAACTAAAGTAGAAAGACTAAAGTGGACAGACTATAGTGGAAAGACTATAGTGGAAAGACTGTAGTGGACAGATTAAAGTGGAGACTATAGTGGAAAGACTATAGTGGAAAGACTGTAGTGGGCAGAATAAAGTGGAAAGACTAAAGTGGACAGACTATAGTGGAAAGACTGAAGTGGAAAGACTCAGTGGACAGACTAAAGTGTACACACTGAAGTGGACAGAATAAAGTGGAAAGACTAAAGTGGACAGACTATATTGGAAAGACTATAGTGGAAAGACTGTAGTGGACAGAATAAATTGGAGACTATAGTGGAAAGACTAAAGTGGACAGAGAATAGTGGAAAGACTAAAGTGGACAGACTATAGTGGAAAGACTATAGTGGAAAGACTGTAGTGGACAGAATAAAGTGGAGACTATAGTGGAAAGACTAAAGTGGACAGAGAATAGTGGAAAGACTAAAGTGGAAAGACTATAGTGGAAAGACTAAAGTGGAAAGACTAAAGTGGATAGACTATAGTGGAAAGAATAAGTGGACAGACTAAAGTGGAAAAACTAAAGACTAAAGTGGACAGACTATAGTGGTAAGACTATAGTGGAAAGACTGTAGTGGACAGAATAAAGTGGAGACTATAGTGGACAGAATAAAGTGGAAAGACTAAAGTGGAAAGACTAAAGTGGACAGACTATAGTGGAAAGACTAAAGTGGACAGACTAAAGTGGAAAGACTATAGTGGAAAGACTAAAGTGGACAGACTATAGTGGAAAGACTATAGTGGGAAGACTGTAGTGGACAGAATAAAGTGGAGAGTATAGTGGTAAGACTAAAGTGGAAACAGAATAGTGGAAAGACTGAAGTGGACAGACTATAGTGGAAAGACTATAGGGGAAAGACTGTAGTGGACAGAATAAAGTGGAGACTATAGTGGAAAGACTAAAGTAGACAGAGCATAGCCGAAAGACTAAAGTGGAAAGACTGTAGTGGACAAAATAAAGTGGAGACTATAGTGGAAAGACTAAAGTGGAAAGACTAAAGTGGACAGACTATATTGGAAAGACTATAGTGGAAAGACTGTAGTGGACAGAATAAATTGGAGACTATAGTGGAAAGACTAAAGTGGACAGAGAATAGTGGAAAGACTAAAGTGGACAGACTATAGTGGAAAGACTATAGTGGAAAGACTGTAGTGGACAGAATAAAGTGGAGACTATAGTGGAAAGACTAAAGTGGACAGAGAATAGTGGAAAGACTAAAGTGGAAAGACTATAGTGGAAAGACTAAAGTGGATGGACTATAGTGGAAAGAATAAGTGGACAGACTAAAGTGGAAAAACTAAAGACTAAGTGGAAAGACTATAATGGAAAGACTAAAGTGGACAGAGAATAGTGGAAAGACTAAAGTGGACAGACTAAAGTGGAAAGACTAAAGTGGAAAAACTAAAGTGGACAGACTATAGTGGAAAGACTATAGTGGAAAGACTGTAGTGGACAGAATAAAGTGGAGAGTATAGTGGAAAGACTAAATTGGACAGAGAATAGTGGAAAGACTAAAGTGGACAGACTATAGTGGAAAGACTATAGTCGAAAGACTGTAGTGGACAGAAGAAAGTGGAGACTGAAGTGGAAAGACTAAAGTGGAAAGACTAAAGTGGACAGAGAATAGTGGAAAGACTAAAGTGGACAGACTATAGTGGAAAGACTATAGTGGAAAGACTGTAGTGGACAGAATAAAGTGGAGACTATAGTGGAAAGACTATAGTGGAAAGAATAAAGTGGAGACTATAGTGGAAAGACTAAAGTGGACAGAGAATAGTGGAAAGACTAAATTGGAAAGACTAAAGTGGACAGACTAAAATGGAAAGATTAAAGTGGAAAGACTAAAGTGTACAGACTATAGTGGAAAGACTATAATGGAAAGACTAAAGTGGACAGAGAATAGTGGAAAGACTAAAGTGGACAGACTATAGTGGAAAGACTGAAGTGAGCAGACTAAAGTGGAAAAACTAAAGTAGAAAGACTAAAGTGGACAGACTATAGTGGAAAGACTGTAGTGGAAAGACTGTAGTGGACAGATTAAAGTGGAGACTATAGTGGAAAGACTATAGTGGAAAGACTGTAGTGGGCAGAATAAAGTGGAAAGACTAAAGTGGATAGACTATAGGGGAAAGACTGAAGTGGAAAGACTCAGTGGACAGACTAAAGTGTACACACTGAAGTGGACAGAATAAAGTGGAAAGACTAAAGTGGAAAGACTAAAGTGGACAGACTATAGTGGAAAGACTAAAGTGGACAAACTAAAGTGGAAAGATTAAAGTGGAAAGACTAAAGTGGACAGACTATACTGGAAAGACTATATTGGAAAGACTGTAGTGGACAGAATAAAGTGGAGACTATAGTGGAAAGACTAAAGTGAAAAGACTAAAGTGGACAGAGAATAGTGGAAAGACTAAAGTGGACAGACTAAAGTGGAAAGACTATAGTGGAAAGACTAAAGTGGACAGACTATAGTGGAAAGACTATAGTGGAAAGAATGTAGTGGACAGAATAAAGTGGAGAGTATAGTGGTAAGACTAAAGTGGAAACAGAATAGTGGAAAGACTAAAGTGGACAGACTATAGTGGAAAGACTATAGGGGAAAGACTGTAGTGGACAGATAAAGTGGAGACTATAGTGGAAAGACTAAAGTAGACAGAGCATAGTGGAAAGACTAAAGTGGAAAGACTGTAGTGGACAAAATAAAGTGGAGACTATAGTGGAAAGACTAAAGTGGAAAGACTAAAGTGGAAAGACTATATTGGAAAGGCTATAGTGGAAAGACTGTAGTGGACAGAATAAAGTGGAGACTATAGTGGAAAGACTAAAGTGGACAGAGAATAGTGGAAAGACTATATTGGAAAGACTAAAGTGGACAGACTAAAATGGATAGATTAAAGTGGAAAGACTAAAGTGTACAGACTATAGTGGAAAGACTATAATGGAAAGACTAAAGTGGACAGAGAATAGTGGAAAGACTAAAGTGGACAGACTAAAGTGGAAAGACTAAAGTGGACAGACTAAAATGGAAAGATTAAAGTGGAAAGACTAAAGTGTACAGACTATAGTGGAAAGACTATAGTGGAAAGACTGTAGTGGACAGAATAAAGTGGAAGGACTAAAGTGGACAGACTATAGTGGAAAGACTAAAGTGGAAAAACTAAAGTGGAAAGACTAAAGTGGACAGACTATAGTGGAAAGACTATAGTGGAAAGACTGTAGTGGACAGAATAAAGTGGAGACTATAGTGGAAAGACTAAAGTGGTCAGACTATAGTGGAAAGAATGAAGTGGACAGACTAAAGTGGAAACACTAAAGTGGAAAGACTAAAGTGGACAGACTATAGTGGAAAGATTAAAGTGGAAAGACTAAAGTGGACAGACGATAGTGGAAAGACTATATTGGAAAGACTGTAGTTGACAGAATAAAGTGGAGACTATAGTGGAAAGACTAAAGTGGAAACACTAAAGTGGACAGAGAATAGTGGAAAGACTAAAGTGGACAGACTATAGTGGAAAGACTAAAGTGGACAGACTAAAGTGGAAAGACTATAGTGGAAAGACTAAAGTGGACAGACTATAGTGGAAAGACTATAGTGGGAAGACTGTAGTGGACAGAATAAAGTGGAGAGTATAGTGGTAAGACTAAAGTGGAAACAGAATAGTGGAAAGACTGAAGTGGACAGACTATAGTGGAAAGACTATAGGGGAAAGACTGTAGTGGACAGAATAAAGTGGAGACTATAGTGGAAAGACTAAAGTAGACAGAGCATAGTGGAAAGACTAAAGTGGAAAGACTGTTGTGGACAAAATAAAGTGGAGACTATAGTGGAAAGACTAAAGTGGAAAGACTAAAGTGGACAGACTATATTGGAAAGACTATAGTGGAAAGACTGTAGTGGACAGAATAAATTGGAGACTATAGTGGAAAGACTAAAGTGGACAGAGAATAGTGGAAAGACTAAAGTGGACAGACTATAGTGGAAAGACTATAGTGGAAAGACTGTAGTGGACAGAATAAAGTGGAGACTATAGTGGAAAGACTAAAGTGGACAGAGAATAGTGGAAAGACTAAAGTGGAAAGACTATAGTGGAAAGACTAAAGTGGAAAGACTAAAGTGGATAGACTATAGTGGAAAGAATAATTGGACAGACTAAAGTGGAAAAACTAAAGACTAAAGTGGACAGACTATAGTGGTAAGACTATAGTGGAAAGACTGTAGTGGAGAGAATAAAGTGGAGACTAAAGTGGACAGAATAAAGTGGAAAGACTAAAGTGGAAAGACTAAAGTGGACGGACTATAGTGGAAAGACTAAAGTGGGCAGACTAAAGTGGAAAGACTATAGTGGAAAGACTAAAGTGAACAGACTATAGTGAAAAGACTATAGTGGGAAGACTGTAGTGGACAGAATAAAGTGGAGAGTATAGTGGTAAGACTAAAGTGGAAACAGAATAGTGGAAAGACTGAAGTGGACAGACTATAGTGGAAAGACTATAGGGGAAAGACTGTAGTGGACAGAATAAAGTGGAGACTATAGTGGAAAGACTAAAGTAGACAGAGCATAGTGGAAAGACTAAAGTGGAAAGACTGTAGTGGACAAAATAAAGTGGAGACTATAGTGGAAAGACTAAAGTGGAAAGACTAAAGTGGACAGACTATATTGGAAAGACTATAGTGGAAAGACTGTAGTGGACAGAATAAATTGGAGACTATAGTGGAAAGACTAAAGTGGACAGAGAATAGTGGAAAGACTAAAGTGGACAGACTATAGTGGAAAGACTATAGTGGAAAGACTGTAGTGGACAGAATAAAGTGGAGACTATAGTGGAAAGACTAAAGTGGACAGAGAATAGTGGAAAGACTAAAGTGGAAAGACTATAGTGGAAAGACTAAAGTGGAAAGACTAAAGTGGATAGACTATAGTGGAAAGAATAAGTGGACAGACTAAAGTGGAAAAACTAAAGACTAAAGTGTACAGACTATAGTGGAAAGACTGTAGTGGACAGAATAAAGTGGAGACTATAGTGGACAGAATAAAGTGGAAAGACTAAAGTGGAAAGACTAAAGTGGACAGACTATAGTGGAAAGACTAAAGTGGAAAAACTAAAGTGGACAGACTATAGTGGAAAGACTGAAGTGGACAGACTCATTGGACAGACTAAAGTGTACGCACTGAAGTTGACAGAATAAAGTGGAAAGACTAAAGTGGAAAGACTAAAGTGGATAGACTATAGTGGAAAGACTAAAGTGGACAGACTAAAGTGGAAAATCTAAAGTGGAAAGACTAAAGTGGACAGACTATAGAGGAAAGACTATAGTGGAAAGACTGTAGTGGACAGAATAAAGCGGAAAGACTAAAGTGGACAGACTATAGTGGAATGACTAAAGTGGAAAAACTAAAGTGGAAAGACTGAAGTGGACAGACTACAGTGGAAAGACTATAGTGGAAAGACTGTAGTGGAAAGAATAAAGTGGAGACTATAGTGGAAAGACTAAAGTGGACAGAGAATAGTGGAAAGACTATATTGGAAAGACTAAAGTGGACAGACTAAAATGGAAAGATTAAAGTGGAAAGACTAAAGTGTACAGACTATAGTGGAAAGACTATAATGGAAAGACTAAAGTGGACAGAGAATAGTGGAAAGACTAAAGTGGACAGACTAAAGTGGAAAGACTAAAGTGGAAAGACTAAAGTGGACAGACTATAGTGGAAAGACTATAGTGGAAAGACTGTAGTGGACAGAATAAAGTGGAGAGTATAGTGGAAAGACTAAATTGGACAGAGAATAGTGGAAAGACTAAAGTGGACAGACTATAGTGGAAAGATTATAGTCGAAAGACTGTAGTGGACAGAAGAAAGTGGAGACTGTAGTGGAAAGACTAAAGTGGAAAGACTAAAGTGGACAGAGAATAGTGGAAAGACTAAAGTGGACAGACTATAGTGGAAAGACTATAGTGGAAAGACTGTAGTGGACAGAATAAAGTGGAGACTATAGTGGAAAGACTATAGTGGAAAGAATAAAGTGGAGACTATAGTGGAAAGACTAAAGTGGACAGAGAATAGTGGAAAGACTATATTGGAAAGACTAAAGTGGACAGACTAAAATGGAAAGATTAAAGTGGAAAGACTAAAGTGTACAGACTATAGTGGAAAGACTATAATGGAAAGACTAAAGTGGACAGAGAATAGTGGAAAGACTAAAGTGGACAGACTATAGTGGAAAGACTATAGTGGAAAGACTGTAGTGGACAGAATAAAGTGGAGACTATAGTGGAAAGACTAAAGTGGACAGAGAATAGTGGAAAGACTAAAGTGGAAAGACTATAGTGGACAGACTAAAGTGGAAAAACTAAAGTGGAAAGACTAAAGTGGACAGACTATAGTGGAAAGACTATAGTGGAAAGACTGTAGTGGACAGAATAAAGTGGAGACTATAGGGGAAAGACTAAAGTGGACAGAGAATGGTGGAAAGACTAAATTGGAAAGACTGTAGTGGACAGAATAAAGTGGAGACTATAGTGGAAACACTAAAGTGGACAGAAAATAGTGGAAAGACTAAATTGGACAGACTATAGTGGAAAGACTATAGGGGAAAGACTGTAGTGGACAGATAAAGTGGAGACTATAGTGGAAAGACTAAAGTAGACAGAGCATAGTGGAAAGACTAAAGTGGAAAGACTGTAGTGGACAAAATAAAGTGGAGACTATAGTGGAAAGACTAAAGTGGAAAGACTAAAGTGGAAAGACTATATTGGAAAGGCTATAGTGGAAAGACTGTAGTGGACAGAATAAAGTGGAGACTATAGTGGAAAGACTAAAGTGGACAGAGAATAGTGGAAAGACTATATTGGAAAGACTAAAGTGGACAGACTAAAATGGAAAGATTAAAGTGGAAAGACTAAAGTGTACAGACTATAGTGGAAAGACTATAATGGAAAGACTAAAGTGGACAGAGAATAGTGGAAAGACTAAAGTGGACAGACTAAAGTGGAAAGACTAAAGTGGACAGACTAAAATGGAAAGATTAAAGTGGAAAGACTAAAGTGTACAGACTATAGTGGAAAGACTATAGTGGAAAGACTGTAGTGGACAGAATAAAGTGGAAAGACTAAAGTGGACAGACTATAGTGGAAAGACTAAAGTGGAAAAACTAAAGTGGAAAGACTAAAGTGGACAGACTATAGTGGAAAGACTATAGTGGAAAGACTGTAGTGGACAGAATAAAGTGGAGACTATAGTGGAAAGACTAAAGTGGTCAGACTATAGTGGAAAGAATGAAGTGGACAGACTAAAGTGGAAACACTAAAGTGGAAAGACTAAAGTGGACAGACTATAGTGGAAAGATTAAAGTGGAAAGACTAAAGTGGACAGACTATAGTGGAAAGACTATATTGGAAAGACTGTAGTTGACAGAATAAAGTGGAGACTATAGTGGAAAGACTAAAGTGGAAACACTAAAGTGGACAGAGAATAGTGGAAAGACTAAAGTGGACAGACTATAGTGGAAAGACTAAAGTGGGAAGACTGTAGTGGACAGAATAAAGTGGAGACTATAGTGGAAAGACTAAAGTGGTCAGACTATAGTGGAAAGAATGAAGTGGACAGACTAAAGTGGAAACACTAAAGTGGAAAGACTAAAGTGGACAGACTATAGTGGAAAGATTAAAGTGGAAAGACTAAAGTGGACAGACTATAGTGGAAAGACTATATTGGAAAGACTGTAGTTGACAGAATAAAGTGGAGACTATAGTGGAAAGACTAAAGTGGAAACACTAAAGTGGACAGAGAATAGTGGAAAGACTAAAGTGGACAGACTATAGTGGAAAGACTAAAGTGGAAACACTAAAGTGGACAGAGAATAGTGGAAAGACTAAAGTGGACAGACTATAGTGGAAAGACTATAGTGGGAAGACTGTAGTGGACAGAATAAAGTGGAGAGTATAGTGGTAAGACTAAAGTGGAAACAGAATAGTGGAAAGACTGAAGTGGACAGACTATAGTGGAAAGACTATAGGGGAAAGACTGTAGTGGACAGAATAAAGTGGAGACTATAGTGGAAAGACTAAAGTAGACAGAGCATAGTGGAAAGACTAAAGTGGAAAGACTGTTGTGGACAAAATAAAGTGGAGACTATAGTGGAAAGACTAAAGTGGAAAGACTAAAGTGGACAGACTATATTGGAAAGACTATAGTGGAAAGACTGTAGTGGACAGAATAAATTGGAGACTATAGTGGAAAGACTAAAGTGGACAGAGAATAGTGGAAAGACTAAAGTGGACAGACTATAGTGGAAAGACTATAGTGGAAAGACTGTAGTGGACAGAATAAAGTGGAGACTATAGTGGAAAGACTAAAGTGGACAGAGAATAGTGGAAAGACTAAAGTGGAAAGACTATAGTGGAAAGACTAAAGTGGAAAGACTAAAGTGGATAGACTATAGTGGAAAGAATAAGTGGACAGACTAAAGTGGAAAAACTAAAGACTAAAGTGGACAGACTATAGTGGTAAGACTATAGTGGAAAGACTGTAGTGGACAGAATAAAGTGGAGACTAAAGTGGACAGAATAAAGTGGAAAGACTAAAGTGGAAAGACTAAAGTGGACAGACTATAGTGGAAAGACTAAAGTGGACAGACTAAAGTGGAAAGACTATAGTGGAAAGACTAAAGTGGACAGACTATAGTGAAAAGACTATAGTGGGAAGACTGTAGTGGACAGAATAAAGTGGAGAGTATAGTGGTAAGACTAAAGTGGAAACAGAATAGTGGAAAGACTGAAGTGGACAGACTATAGTGGAAAGACTATAGGGGAAAGACTGTAGTGGACAGAATAAAGTGGAGACTATAGTGGAAAGACTAAAGTAGACAGAGCATAGTGGAAAGACTAAAGTGGAAAGACTGTAGTGGACAAAATAAAGTGGAGACTATAGTGGAAAGACTAAAGTGGAAAGACTAAAGTGGACAGACTATATTGGAAAGACTATAGTGGAAAGACTGTAGTGGACAGAATAAATTGGAGACTATAGTGGAAAGACTAAAGTGGACAGAGAATAGTGGAAAGACTAAAGTGGACAGACTATAGTGGAAAGACTATAGTGGAAAGACTGTAGTGGACAGAATAAAGTGGAGACTATAGTGGAAAGACTAAAGTGGACAGAGAATAGTGGAAAGACTAAAGTGGAAAGACTATAGTGGAAAGACTAAAGTGGAAAGACTAAAGTGGATAGACTATAGTGGAAAGAATAAGTGGACAGACTAAAGTGGAAAAACTAAAGACTAAAGTGGACAGACTATAGTGGTAAGACTATAGTGGAAAGACTGTAGTGGACAGAATAAAGTGGAGACTATAGTGGACAGAATAAAGTGGAAAGACTAAAGTGGAAAGACTAAAGTGGACAGACTATAGTGGAAAGACTAAAGTGGAAAAACTAAAGTGGACAGACTATAGTGGAAAGACTGAAGTGGACAGACTCAGTGGACAGACTAAAGTGTACGCACTGAAGTTGACAGAATAAAGTGGAAAGACTAAAGTGGAAAGACTAAAGTGGATAGACTATAGTGGAAAGACTAAAGTGGACAGACTAAAGTGGAAAATCTAAAGTGGAAAGACTAAAGTGGACAGACTATAGAGGAAAGACTATAGTGGAAAGACTGTAGTGGACAGAATAAAGCGGAAAGACTAAAGTGGACAGACTATAGTGGAATGACTAAAGTGGAAAAACTAAAGTGGAAAGACTGAAGTGGACAGACTACAGTGGAAAGACTATAGTGGGAAGACTGTAGTGGAAAGAATAAGGTGGAGACTATAGTGGAAAGACTAAAGTGGACAGAGAATAGTGGAAAGACTATATTGGAAAGACTAAAGTGGACAGACTAAAATGGAAAGATTAAAGTGGAAAGACTAAAGTGTACAGACTATAGTGGAAAGACTATAATGGAAAGACTAAAGTGGACAGAGAATAGTGGAAAGACTAAAGTGGACAGACTAAAGTGGAAAGACTAAAGTGGAAAGACTAAAGTGGACAGACTATAGTGGAAAGACTATAGTGGAAAGACTGTAGTGGACAGAATAAAGTGGAGACTATAGTGGAAAGACTAAAGTGGTCAGACTATAGTGGAAAGAATGAAGTGGACAGACTAAAGTGGAAACACTAAAGTGGAAAGACTAAAGTGGACAGACTATAGTGGAAAGATTAAAGTGGAAAGACTAAAGTGGACAGACTATAGTGGAAAGACTATATTGGAAAGACTGTAGTTGACAGAATAAAGTGGAGACTATAGTGGAAAGACTAAAGTGGAAACACTAAAGTGGACAGAGAATAGTGGAAAGACTAAAGTGGACAGACTATAGTGGAAAGACTAAAGTTGACAGACTAAAGTGGAAAGACTATAGTGGAAAGACTAAAGTGGACAGACTATAGTGGAAAGACTATAGTGGGAAGACTGTAGTGGACAGAATAAAGTGGAGAGTATAGTGGTAAGACTAAAGTGGAAACAGAATAGTGGAAAGACTGAAGTGGACAGACTATAGTGGAAAGACTATAGGGGAAAGACTGTAGTGGACAGAATAAAGTGGAGACTATAGTGGAAAGACTAAAGTAGACAGAGCATAGTGGAAAGACTAAAGTGGAAAGACTGTTGTGGACAAAATAAAGTGGAGACTATAGTGGAAAGACTAAAGTGGAAAGACTAAAGTGGACAGACTATATTGGAAAGACTATAGTGGAAAGACTGTAGTGGACAGAATAAATTGGAGACTATAGTGGAAAGACTAAAGTGGACAGAGAATAGTGGAAAGACTAAAGTGGACAGACTATAGTGGAAAGACTATAGTGGAAAGACTGTAGTGGACAGAATAAAGTGGAGACTATAGTGGAAAGACTAAAGTGGACAGAGAATAGTGGAAAGACTAAAGTGGAAAGACTATAGTGGAAAGACTAAAGTGGAAAGACTAAAGTGGATAGACTATAGTGGAAAGAATAAGTGGACAGACTAAAGTGGAAAAACTAAAGACTAAAGTGGACAGACTATAGTGGTAAGACTATAGTGGAAAGACTGTAGTGGACAGAATAAAGTGGAGACTAAAGTGGACAGAATAAAGTGGAAAGACTAAAGTGGAAAGACTAAAGTGGACGGACTATAGTGGAAAGACTAAAGTGGGCAGACTAAAGTTGAAAGACTATAGTGGAAAGACTAAAGTGAACAGACTATAGTGAAAAGACTATAGTGGGAAGACTGTAGTGGACAGAATAAAGTGGAGAGTATAGTGGTAAGACTAAAGTGGAAACAGAATAGTGGAAAGACTGAAGTGGACAGACTATAGTGGAAAGACTATAGGGGAAAGACTGTAGTGGACAGAATAAAGTGGAGACTATAGTGGAAAGACTAAAGTAGACAGAGCATAGTGCAAAGACTAAAGTGGAAAGACTGTAGTGGACAAAATAAAGTGGAGACTATAGTGGAAAGACTAAAGTGGAAAGACTAAAGTGGACAGACTATAGTGAAAAGACTATAGTGGGAAGACTGTAGTGGACAGAATAAAGTGGAGAGTATAGTGGTAAGACTAAAGTGGAAACAGAATAGTGGAAAGACTGAAGTGGACAGACTATAGTGGAAAGACTATAGGGGAAAGACTGTAGTGGACAGAATAAAGTGGAGACTATAGTGGAAAGACTAAAGTAGACAGAGCATAGTGCAAAGACTAAAGTGGAAAGACTGTAGTGGACAAAATAAAGTGGAGACTATAGTGGAAAGACTAAAGTGGAAAGACTAAAGTGGACAGAGAATAGTGGAAAGACTAAAGTGGAAAGACTATAGTGGACAGACTAAAGTGGAAAAACTAAAGTGGAAAGACTAAAGTGGACAGACTATAGTGG
The DNA here is from genome assembly GCA_030848855.1 of Branchinecta sandiegonensis. Taxonomy (NCBI): domain Eukaryota; kingdom Metazoa; phylum Arthropoda; class Branchiopoda; order Anostraca; family Branchinectidae; genus Branchinecta; species Branchinecta sandiegonensis. The sequence goes on from JAUPMV010000073.1 coordinate 43,394, forward strand.
AAAGACTATAGTGGAAAGACTGTAGTGGACAGAATAAAGTGGAGACTATAGGGGAAAGACTAAAGTGGACAGAGAATGGTGGAAAGACTAAATTGGAAAGACTGTAGTGGACAGAATAAAGTGGAGACTATAGTGGAAACACTAAAGTGGACAGAAAATAGTGGAAAGACTAAATTGGACAGACTATAGTGGAAAGACTATAGGGGAAAGACTGTAGTGGACAGATAAAGTGGAGACTATAGTGGAAAGACTAAAGTAGACAGAGCATAGTGGAAAGACTAAAGTGGAAAGACTGTAGTGGACAAAATAAAGTGGAGACTATAGTGGAAAGACTAAAGTGGAAAGACTAAAGTGGAAAGACTATATTGGAAAGGCTATAGTGGAAAGACTGTAGTGGACAGAATAAAGTGGAGACTATAGTGGAAAGACTAAAGTGGACAGAGAATAGTGGAAAGACTATATTGGAAAGACTAAAGTGGACAGACTAAAATGGAAAGATTAAAGTGGAAAGACTAAAGTGTACAGACTATAGTGGAAAGACTATAATGGAAAGACTAAAGTGGACAGAGAATAGTGGAAAGACTAAAGTGGACAGACTAAAGTGGAAAGACTAAAGTGGACAGACTAAAATGGAAAGATTAAAGTGGAAAGACTAAAGTGTACAGACTATAGTGGAAAGACTATAGTGGAAAGACTGTAGTGGACAGAATAAAGTGGAAAGACTAAAGTGGACAGACTATAGTGGAAAGACTAAAGTGGAAAAACTAAAGTGGAAAGACTAAAGTGGACAGACTATAGTGGAAAGACTATAGTGGAAAGACTGTAGTGGACAGAATAAAGTGGAGACTATAGTGGAAAGACTAAAGTGGTCAGACTATAGTGGAAAGAATGAAGTGGACAGACTAAAGTGGAAACACTAAAGTGGAAAGACTAAAGTGGACAGACTATAGTGGAAAGATTAAAGTGGAAAGACTAAAGTGGACAGACTATAGTGGAAAGACTATATTGGAAAGACTGTAGTTGACAGAATAAAGTGGAGACTATAGTGGAAAGACTAAAGTGGAAACACTAAAGTGGACAGAGAATAGTGGAAAGACTAAAGTGGACAGACTATAGTGGAAAGACTAAAGTGGACAGACTAAAGTGGAAAGACTATAGTGGAAAGACTAAAGTGGACAGACTATAGTGGAAAGACTATAGTGGGAAGACTGTAGTGGACAGAATAAAGTGGAGAGTATAGTGGTAAGACTAAAGTGGAAACAGAATAGTGGAAAGACTGAAGTGGACAGACTATAGTGGAAAGACTATAGGGGAAAGACTGTAGTGGACAGAATAAAGTGGAGACTATAGTGGAAAGACTAAAGTAGACAGAGCATAGTGGAAAGACTAAAGTGGAAAGACTGTTGTGGACAAAATAAAGTGGAGACTATAGTGGAAAGACTAAAGTGGAAAGACTAAAGTGGACAGACTATATTGGAAAGACTATAGTGGAAAGACTGTAGTGGACAGAATAAATTGGAGACTATAGTGGAAAGACTAAAGTGGACAGAGAATAGTGGAAAGACTAAAGTGGACAGACTATAGTGGAAACACTATAGTGGAAAGACTGTAGTGGACAGAATAAAGTGGAGACTATAGTGGAAAGACTAAAGTGGACAGAGAATAGTGGAAAGACTAAAGTGGAAAGACTATAGTGGAAAGACTAAAGTGGAAAGACTAAAGTGGATAGACTATAGTGGAAAGAATAAGTGGACAGACTAAAGTGGAAAAACTAAAGACTAAAGTGGACAGACTATAGTGGTAAGACTATAGTGGAAAGACTGTAGTGGACAGAATAAAGTGGAGACTAAAGTGGACAGAATAAAGTGGAAAGACTAAAGTGGAAAGACTAAAGTGGACAGACTATAGTGGAAAGACTAAAGTGGACAGACTAAAGTGGAAAGACTATAGTGGAAAGACTAAAGTGGACAGACTAGAGTGAAAAGACTATAGTGGGAAGACTGTAGTGGACAGAATAAAGTGGAGAGTATAGTGGTAAGACTAAAGTGGAAACAGAATAGTGGAAAGACTGAAGTGGACAGACTATAGTGGAAAGACTATAGGGGAAAGACTGTAGTGGACAGAATAAAGTGGAGACTATAGTGGAAAGACTAAAGTAGACAGAGCATAGTGGAAAGACTAAAGTGGAAAGACTGTAGTGGACAAAATAAAGTGGAGACTATAGTGGAAAGACTAAAGTGGAAAGACTAAAGTGGACAGACTATATTGGAAAGACTATAGTGGAAAGACTGTAGTGGACAGAATAAATTGGAGACTATAGTGGAAAGACTAAAGTGGACAGAAAATAGTGGAAAGACTAAAGTGGACAGACTATAGTGGAAAGACTATAGTGGAAAGACTGTAGTGGACAGAATAAAGTGGAGACTATAGTGGAAAGACTAAAGTGGACAGAGAATAGTGGAAAGACTAAAGTGGAAAGACTATAGTGGAAAGACTAAAGTGGAAAGACTAAAGTGGATAGACTATAGTGGAAAGAATAAGTGGACAGACTAAAGTGGAAAAACTAAAGACTAAAGTGGACAGACTATAGTGGTAAGACTATAGTGGAAAGACTGTAGTGGACAGAATAAAGTGGAGACTATAGTGGACAGAATAAAGTGGAAAGACTAAAGTGGAAAGACTAAAGTGGACAGACTATAGTGGAAAGACTAAAGTGGAAAAACTAAAGTGGACAGACTATAGTGGAAAGACTGAAGTGGACAGACTCAGTGGACAGACTAAAGTGTACGCACTGAAGTTGACAGAATAAAGTGGAAAGACTAAAGTGGAAAGACTAAAGTGGATAGACTATAGTGGAAAGACTAAAGTGGACAGACTAAAGTGGAAAATCTAAAGTGGAAAGACTAAAGTGGACAGACTATAGAGGAAAGACTATAGTGGAAAGACTGTAGTGGACAGAATAAAGCGGAAAGACTAAAGTGGACAGACTATAGTGGAATGACTAAAGTGGAAAAACTAAAGTGGAAAGACTGAAGTGGACAGACTACAGTGGAAAGACTATAGTGGGAAGACTGTAGTGGAAAGAATAAAGTGGAGACTATAGTGGAAAGACTAAAGTGGACAGAGAATAGTGGAAAGACTATATTGGAAAGACTAAAGTGGACAGACTAAAATGGAAAGATTAAAGTGGAAAGACTAAAGTGTACAGACTATAGTGGAAAGACTATAATGGAAAGACTAAAGTGGACAGAGAATAGTGGAAAGACTAAAGTGGACAGACTAAAGTGGAAAGACTAAAGTGGAAAGACTAAAGTGGACAGACTATAGTGGAAAGACTATAGTGGAAAGACTGTAGTGGACAGAATAAAGTGGAGACTATAGTGGAAAGACTAAAGTGGTCAGACTATAGTGGAAAGAATGAAGTGGACAGACTAAAGTGGAAACACTAAAGTGGAAAGACTAAAGTGGACAGACTATAGTGGAAAGATTAAAGTGGAAAGACTAAAGTGGACAGACTATAGTGGAAAGACTATATTGGAAAGACTGTAGTTGACAGAATAAAGTGGAGACTATAGTGGAAAGACTAAAGTGGAAACACTAAAGTGGACAGAGAATAGTGGAAAGACTAAAGTGGACAGACTATAGTGGAAAGACTAAAGTGGACAGACTAAAGTGGAAAGACTATAGTGGAAAGACTAAAGTGGACAGACTATAGTGGAAAGACTATAGTGGGAAGACTGTAGTGGACAGAATAAAGTGGAGAGTATAGTGGTAAGACTAAAGTGGAAACAGAATAGTGGAAAGACTGAAGTGGACAGACTATAGTGGAAAGACTATAGGGGAAAGACTGTAGTGGACAGAATAAAGTGGAGACTATAGTGGAAAGACTAAAGTAGACAGAGCATAGTGGAAAGACTAAAGTGGAAAGACTGTTGTGGACAAAATAAAGTGGAGACTATAGTGGAAAGACTAAAGTGGAAAGACTAAAGTGGACAGACTATATTGGAAAGACTATAGTGGAAAGACTGTAGTGGACAGAATAAATTGGAGACTATAGTGGAAAGACTAAAGTGGACAGAGAATAGTGGAAAGACTAAAGTGGACAGACTATAGTGGAAAGACTATAGTGGAAAGACTGTAGTGGACAGAATAAAGTGGAGACTATAGTGGAAAGACTAAAGTGGACAGAGAATAGTGGAAAGACTAAAGTGGAAAGACTATAGTGGAAAGACTAAAGTGGAAAGACTAAAGTGGATAGACTATAGTGGAAAGAATAAGTGGACAGACTAAAGTGGAAAAACTAAAGACTAAAGTGGACAGACTATAGTGGTAAGACTATAGTGGAAAGACTGTAGTGGACAGAATAAAGTGGAGACTAAAGTGGACAGAATAAAGTGGAAAGACTAAAGTGGAAAGACTAAAGTGGACGGACTATAGTGGAAAGACTAAAGTGGGCAGACTAAAGTTGAAAGACTATAGTGGAAAGACTAAAGTGAACAGACTATAGTGAAAAGACTATAGTGGGAAGACTGTAGTGGACAGAATAAAGTGGAGAGTATAGTGGTAAGACTAAAGTGGAAACAGAATAGTGGAAAGACTGAAGTGGACAGACTATAGTGGAAAGACTATAGGGGAAAGACTGTAGTGGACAGAATAAAGTGGAGACTATAGTGGAAAGACTAAAGTAGACAGAGCATAGTGCAAAGACTAAAGTGGAAAGACTGTAGTGGACAAAATAAAGTGGAGACTATAGTGGAAAGACTAAAGTGGAAAGACTAAAGTGGACAGACTATATTGGAAAGACTATTATGGAAAGACTGTAGTGGACAGAATAAATTGGAGACTATAGTGGAAAGACTAAAGTGGACAGAGAATAGTGGAAAGACTAAAGTGGAAAGACTATAGTGGAAAGACTATAGTGGAAAGACTGTAGTGGACAGAATAAAGTGGAGACTATAGTGGAAAGACTAAAGTGGACAGAGAATAGTGGAAAGACTAAAGTGGAAAGACTATAGTGGAAAGACTAAAGTGGAAAGACTAAAGTGGATAGACTATAGTGGAAAGAATAAGTGGACAGACTAAAGTGGAAAAACTAAAGACTAAAGTGGACAGACTATAGTGGTAAGACTATAGTGGAAAGACTGTAGTGGACAGAATAAAGTGGAGACTATAGTGGACAGAATAAAGTGGAAAGACTAAAGTGGAAAGACTAAAGTGGACAGACTGTAGTGGAAAGACTAAAGTGGAAAAACTAAAGTGGACAGACTATAGTGGAAAGACTGAAGTGGACAGACTCAGTGGACAGACTAAAGTGTACGCACTGAAGTTGACAGAATAAAGTGGAAAGACTAAAGTGGAAAGACTAAAGTGGATAGACTATAGTGGAAAGACTAAAGTGGACAGACTAAAGTGGAAAATCTAAAGTGGAAAGACTAAAGTGGACAGACTATAGAGGAAAGACTATAGTGGAAAGACTGTAGTGGACAGAATAAAGCGGAAAGACTAAAGTGGACAGACTATAGTGGAATGACTAAAGTGGAAAAACTAAAGTGGAAAGACTGAAGTGGACAGACTACAGTGGAAAGACTATAGTGGAAAGACTGTAGTGGAAAGAATAAAGTGGAGACTATAGTGGAAAGACTAAAGTGGACAGAGAATAGTGGAAAGACTATATTGGAAAGACTAAAGTGGAAACACTAAAGTGGACAGAGAATAGTGGAAAGACTAAAGTGGACAGACTATAGTGGAAAGACTAAAGTGGACAGACTAAAGTGGAAAGACTATAGTGGAAAGACTAAAGTGGACAGACTATAGTGGAAAGACTATAGTGGGAAGACTGTAGTGGACAGAATAAAGTGGAGAGTATAGTGGTAAGACTAAAGTGGAAACAGAATAGTGGAAAGACTGAAGTGGACAGACTATAGTGGAAAGACTATAGGGGAAAGACTGTAGTGGACAGAATAAAGTGGAGACTATAGTGGAAAGACTAAAGTAGACAGAGCATAGTGGAAAGACTAAAGTGGAAAGACTGTTGTGGACAAAATAAAGTGGAGACTATAGTGGAAAGACTAAAGTGGAAAGACTAAAGTGGACAGACTATATTGGAAAGACTATAGTGGAAAGACTGTAGTGGACAGAATAAATTGGAGACTATAGTGGAAAGACTAAAGTGGACAGAGAATAGTGGAAAGACTAAAGTGGACAGACTATAGTGGAAAGACTATAGTGGAAAGACTGTAGTGGACAGAATAAAGTGGAGACTATAGTGGAAAGACTAAAGTGGACAGAGAATAGTGGAAAGACTAAAGTGGAAAGACTATAGTGGAAAGACTAAAGTGGAAAGACTAAAGTGGATAGACTATAGTGGAAAGAATAAGTGGACAGACTAAAGTGGAAAAACTAAAGACTAAAGTGGACAGACTATAGTGGTAAGACTATAGTGGAAAGACTGTAGTGGACAGAATAAAGTGGAGACTAAAGTGGACAGAATAAAGTGGAAAGACTAAAGTGGAAAGACTAAAGTGGACGGACTATAGTGGAAAGACTAAAGTGGGCAGACTAAAGTGGAAAGACTATAGTGGAAAGACTAAAGTGAACAGACTATAGTGAAAAGACTATAGTGGGAAGACTGTAGTGGACAGAATAAAGTGGAGAGTATAGTGGTAAGACTAAAGTGGAAACAGAATAGTGGAAAGACTGAAGTGGACAGACTATAGTGGAAAGACTATAGAGAAAGACTAAAGTGGAACGACTAAAGTGGAAAGACTGTAGTGGACAAAATAAAGTGGAGACTATAGTGGAAAGACTAAAGTGGAAAGACTAAAGTGGACAGACTATATTGGAAAGACTATAGTGGAAAGACTGTAGTGGACAGAATAAATTGGAGACTATAGTGGAAAGACTAAAGTGGACAGAGAATAGTGGAAAGACTAAAGTGGACAGACTATAGTGGAAAGACTATAGTGGAAAGACTGTAGTGGACAGAATAAAGTGGAGACTATAGTGGAAAGACTAAAGTGGACAGAGAATAGTGGAAAGACTAAAGTGGAAAGACTATAGTGGAAAGACTAAAGTGGAAAGACTAAAGTGGATAGACTATAGTGGAAAGAATAAGTGGACAGACTAAAGTGGAAAAACTAAAGACTAAAGTGGACAGACTATAGTGGTAAGACTATAGTGGAAAGACTGTAGTGGACAGAATAAAGTGGAGACTATAGTGGACAGAATAAAGTGGAAAGACTAAAGTGGAAAGACTAAAGTGGACAGACTATAGTGGAAAGACTAAAGTGGAAAAACTAAAGTGGACAGACTATAGTGGAAAGACTGAAGTGGACAGACTCAGTGGACAGACTAAAGTGTACGCACTGAAGTTGACAGAATAAAGTGGAAAGACTAAAGTGGAAAGACTAAAGTGGATAGACTATAGTGGAAAGACTAAAGTGGACAGACTAAAGTGGAAAATCTAAAGTGGAAAGACTAAAGTGGACAGACTATAGAGGAAAGACTATAGTGGAAAGACTGTAGTGGACAGAATAAAGCGGAAAGACTAAAGTGGACAGACTATAGTGGAATGACTAAAGTGGAAAAACTAAAGTGGAAAGACTGAAGTGGACAGACTACAGTGGAAAGACTATAGTGGAAAGACTGTAGTGGAAAGAATAAAGTGGAGACTATAGTGGAAAGACTAAAGTGGACAGAGAATAGTGGAAAGACTATATTGGAAAGACTAAAGTGGACAGACTAAAATGGAAAGATTAAAGTGGAAAGACTAAAGTGTACAGACTATAGTGGAAACCCTATAATGGAAAGACTAAAGTGGACAGAGAATAGTGGAAAGACTAAAGTGGACAGACTAAAGTGGAAAGACTAAAGTGGAAAGACTAAAGTGGACAGACTATAGTGGAAAGACTATAGTGGAAAGACTGTAGTGGACAGAATAAAGTGGAGAGTATAGTGGAAAGACTAAATTGGACAGAGAATAGTGGAAAGACTAAAGTGGACAGACTATAGTGGAAAGACTATAGTCGAAAGACTGTAGTGGACAGAAGAAAGTGGAGACTGTAGTGGAAAGACTAAAGTGGAAAGACTAAAGTGGACAGAGAATAGTGGAAAGACTAAAGTGGACAGACTATAGTGGAAAGACTATAGTGGAAAGACTGTAGTGGACAGAATAAAGTGGAGACTATAGTGGAAAGACTATAGTGGAAAGAATAAAGTGGAGACTATAGTGGAAAGACTAAAGTGGACAGAGAATAGTGGAAAGACTATATTGGAAAGACTAAAGTGGACAGACTAAAATGGAAAGATTAAAGTGGAAAGACTAAAGTGTACAGACTATAGTGGAAAGACTATAATGGAAAGACTAAAGTGGACAGAGAATAGTGGAAAGACTAAAGTGGACAGACTATAGTGGAAAGACTATAGTGGAAAGACTGTAGTGGACAGAATAAAGTGGAGACTATAGTGGAAAGACTAAAGTGGACAGAGAATAGTGGAAAGACTAAAGTGGAAAGACTATAGTGGACAGACTAAAGTGGAAAAACTAAAGTGGAAAGACTAAAGTGGACAGACTATAGTGGAAAGACTATAGTGGAAAGACTGTAGTGGACAGAATAAAGTGGAGACTATAGGGGAAAGACTAAAGTGGACAGAGAATGGTGGAAAGACTAAATTGGAAAGACTGTAGAGGACAGAATAAAGTGGAGACTATAGTGGAAACACTAAAGTGGACAGAAAATAGTGGAAAGACTAAATTGGACAGACTATAGTGGAAAGACTATAGGGGAAAGACTGTAGTGGACAGATAAAGTGGAGACTATAGTGGAAAGACTAAAGTAGACAGAGCATAGTGGAAAGACTAAAGTGGAAAGACTGTAGTGGACAAAATAAAGTGGAGACTATAGTGGAAAGACTAAGGTGGAAAGACTAAAGTGGAAAGACTATATTGGAAAGGCTATAGTGGAAAGACTGTAGTGGACAGAATAAAGTGGAGACTATAGTGGAAAGACTAAAGTGGACAGAGAATAGTGGAAAGACTATATTGGAAAGACTAAAGTGGACGGACTAAAATGGAAAGATTAAAGTGGAAAGACTAAAGTGTACAGACTATAGTGGAAAGACTATAATGGAAAGACTAAAGTGGACAGAGAATAGTGGAAAGACTAAAGTGGACAGACTAAAGTGGAAAGACTAAAGTGAACAGACTAAAATGGAAAGATTAAAGTGGAAAGACTAAAGTGTACAGACTATAGTGGAAAGACTATAGTGGAAAGACTGTAGTGGACAGAATAAAGTGGAGACTATAGTGGAAAGACTAAAGTGGTCAGACTATAGTGGAAAGAATGAAGTGGACAGACTAAAGTGGAAACACTAAAGTGGAAAGACTAAAGTGGACAGACTATAGTGGAAAGATTAAAGTGGAAAGACTAAAGTGGACAGACTATAGTGGAAAGACTATATTGGAAAGACTGTAGTTGACAGAATAAAGTGGAGACTATAGTGGAAAGACTAAAGTGGAAACACTAAAGTGGACAGAGAATAGTGGAAAGACTAAAGTGGACAGACTATAGTGGAAAGACTAAAGTGGACAGACTAAAGTGGAAAGACTATAGTGGAAAGACTAAAGTGGACAGACTATAGTGGAAAGACTATAGTGGGAAGACTGTAGTGGACAGAATAAAGTGGAGAGTATAGTGGTAAGACTAAAGTGGAAACAGAATAGTGGAAAGACTGAAGTGGACAGACTATAGTGGAAAGACTATAGGGGAAAGACTGTAGTGGACAGAATAAAGTGGAGACTATAGTGGAAAGACTAAAGTAGACAGAGCATAGTGGAAAGACTAAAGTGGAAAGACTGTTGTGGACAAAATAAAGTGGAGACTATAGTGGAAAGACTAAAGTGGAAAGACTAAAGTGGACAGACTATATTGGAAAGACTATAGTGGAAAGACTGTAGTGGACAGAATAAATTGGAGACTATAGTGGAAAGACTAAAGTGGACAGAGAATAGTGGAAAGACTAAAGTGGAAAGACTATAGTGGAAAGACTAAAGTGGAAAGACTAAAGTGGATAGACTATAGTGGAAAGAATAAGTGGACAGACTAAAGTGGAAAAACTAAAGACTAAAGTGGACAGACTATAGTGGTAAGACTATAGTGGAAAGACTGTAGTGGACAGAATAAAGTGGAGACTAAAGTGGACAGAATAAAGTGGAAAGACTAAAGTGGAAAGACTAAAGTGGACAGACTATAGTGGAAAGACTAAAGTGGACAGACTAAAGTGGAAAGACTATAGTGGAAAGACTAAAGTGGACAGACTATAGTGAAACGACTATAGTGGGAAGACTGTAGTGGACAGAATAAAGTGGAGAGTATAGTGGTAAGACTAAAGTGGAAACAGAATAGTGGAAAGACTGAAGTGGACAGACTATAGTGGAAAGACTATAGGGGAAAGACTGTAGTGGACAGAATAAAGTGGAGACTATAGTGGAAAGACTAAAGTAGACAGAGCATAGTGGAAAGACTAAAGTGGAAAGACTGTAGTGGACAAAATAAAGTGGAGACTATAGTGGAAAGACTAAAGTGGAAAGACTAAAGTGGACAGACTATATTGGAAAGACTATAGTTGAAAGACTGTAGTGGACAGAATAAATTGGAGACTATAGTGGAAAGACTAAAGTGGACAGAGAATAGTGGAAAGACTAAAGTGGACAGACTATAGTGGAAAGACTATAGTGGAAAGACTGTAGTGGACAGAATAAAGTGGAGACTATAGTGGAAAGACTAAAGTGGACAGAGAATAGTGGAAAGACTAAAGTGGAAAGACTATAGTGGAAAGACTAAAGTGGAAAGACTAAAGTGGATAGACTATAGTGGAAAGAATAAGTGGACAGACTAAAGTGGAAAAACTAAAGACTAAATTGGACAGACTATAGTGGTAAGACTATAGTGGAAAGACTGTAGTGGACAGAATAAAGTGGAGACTATAGTGGACAGAATAAAGTGGAAAGACTAAAGTGGAAAGACTAAAGTGGACAGACTATAGTGGAAAGACTAAAGTGGAAAAACTAAAGTGGACAGACTATAGTGGAAAGACTGAAGTGGACAGACTCAGTGGACAGACTAAAGTGTACGCACTGAAGTTGACAGAATAAAGTGGAAAGACTAAAGTGGAAAGACTAAAGTGGATAGACTATAGTGGAAAGACTAAAGTGGACAGACTAAAGTGGAAAATCTAAAGTGGAAAGACTAAAGTGGACAGACTATAGAGGAAAGACTATAGTGGAAAGACTGTAGTGGACAGAATAAAGCGGAAAGACTAAAGTGGACAGACTATAGTGGAATGACTAAAGTGGAAAAACTAAAGTGGAAAGGCTGAAGTGGACAGACTACAGTGGAAAGACTATAGTGGAAAGACTGTAGTGGAAAGAATAAAGTGGAGACTATAGTGGAAAGACTAAAGTGGACAGAGAATAGTGGAAAGACTATATTGGAAAGACTAAAGTGGACAGACTAAAATGGAAAGATTAAAGTGGAAAGACTAAAGTGTACAGACTATAGTGGAAAGACTATAATGGAAAGACTAAAGTGGACAGAGAATAGTGGAAAGACTAAAGTGGACAGACTAAAGGGGAAAGACTAAAGTGGAAAGACTAAAGTGGACAGACTATAGTGGAAAGACTATAGTGGAAAGACTGTAGTGGACAGAATAAAGTGGAGAGTATAGTGGAAAGACTAAATTGGACAGAGAATAGTGGAAAGACTAAAGTGGACAGACTATAGTGGAAAGACTATAGTCGAAAGACTGTAGTGGACAGAAGAAAGTGGAGACTGTAGTGGAAAGACTAAAGTGGAAAGACTAAAGTGGACAGAGAATAGTGGAAAGACTGTAGTGGACAGACTATAGTGGAAAGACTATAGTGGAAAGACTGTAGTGGACAGAATAAAGTGGAGACTATAGTGGAAAGACTATAGTGGAAAGAATAAAGTGGAGACTATAGTGGAAAGACTAAAGTGGACAGAGAATAGTGGAAAGACTATATTGGACAGACTAAAGTGGACAGACTAAAATGGAAAGATTAAAGTGGAAAGACTAAAGTGTACAGACTATAGTGGAAAGACTATAATGGAAAGACTAAAGTGGACAGAGAATAGTGGAAAGACTAAAGTGGACAGACTATAGTGGAAAGACTATAGTGGAAAGACTGTAGTGGACAGAATAAAGTGGAGACTATAGTGGAAAGACTAAAGTGGACAGAGAATAGTGGAAAGACTAAAGTGGAAAGACTATAGTGGAAAGACTAAAGTGGAAAGACTAAAGTGGATAGACTATAGTGGAAAGAATAAGTGGACAGACTAAAGTGGAAAAACTAAAGACTAAAGTGGACAGACTATAGTGGTAAGACTATAGTGGAAAGACTGTAGTGGACAGAATAAAGTGGAGACTATAGTGGACAGAATATAGTGGAAAGACTAAAGTGGAAAGACTAAAGTGGACAGACTATAGTGGAAAGACTAAAGTGGAAAAACTAAAGTGGACAGACTATAGTGGAAAGACTGAAGTGGACAGACTCAGTGGACAGACTAAAGTGTACGCACTGAAGTTGACAGAATAAAGTGGAAAGACTAAAGTGGAAAGACTAAAGTGGATAGACTATAGTGGAAAGACTAAAGTGGACAGACTAAAGTGGAAAATCTAAAGTGGAAAGACTAAAGTGGACAGACTATAGAGGAAAGACTATAGTGGAAAGACTGTAGTGGACAGAATAAAGCGGAAAGACTAAAGTGGACAGACTATAGTGGAATGACTAAAGTGGAAAAACTAAAGTGGAAAGACTGAAGTGGACAGACTACAGTGGAAAGACTATAGTGGAAAGACTGTAGTGGAAAGAATAAAGTGGAGACTATAGTGGAAAGACTAAAGTGGACAGAGAATAGTGGAAAGACTATATTGGAAAGACTAAAGTGGACAGACTAAAATGGAAAGATTAAAGTGGAAAGACTAAAGTGTACAGACTATAGTGGAAAGACTATAATGGAAAGACTAAAGTGGACAGAGAATAGTGGAAAGACTAAAGTGGACAGACTAAAGTGGAAAGACTAAAGTGGAAAGACTAAAGTGGACAGACTATAGTGGAAAGACTATAGTGGAAAGACTGTAGTGGACAGAATAAAGTGGAGAGTATAGTGGAAAGACTAAATTGGACAGAGAATAGTGGAAAGACTAAAGTGGACAGACTATAGTGGAAAGACTATAGTCGAAAGACTGTAGTGGACAGAAGAAAGTGGAGACTGTAGTGGAAAGACTAAAGTGGAAAGACTAAAGTGGACAGAGAATAGTGGAAAGACTAAAGTGGACAGACTATAGTGGAAAGACTATAGTGGAAAGACTGTAGTGGACAGAATAAAGTGGAGACTATAGTGGAAAGACTATAGTGGAAAGAATAAAGTGGAGATTATAGTGGAAAGACTAAAGTGGACAGAGAATAGTGGAAAGACTATATTGGAAAGACTAAAGTGGACAGACTAAAATGGAAAGATTAAAGTGGAAAGACTAAAGTGTACAGACTATAGTGGAAAGACTATAATGGAAAGACTAAAGTGGACAGAGAATAGTGGAAAGACTAAAGTGGACAGACTATAGTGGAAAGACTGAAGTGGGCAGACTAAAGTGGAAAAACTAAAGTAGAAAGACTAAAGTGGACAGACTATAGTGGAAAGACTATAGTGGAAAGACTGTAGTGGACAGATTAAAGTGGAGACTATAGTGGAAAGACTATAGTGGAAAGACTGTAGTGGGCAGAATAAAGTGGAAAGACTAAAGTGGACAGACTATAGTGGAAAGACTGAAGTGGAAAGACTCAGTGGACAGACTAAAGTGTACACACTGAAGTGGACAGAATAAAGTGGAAAGACTAAAGTGGACAGACTATATTGGAAAGACTATAGTGGAAAGACTGTAGTGGACAGAATAAATTGGAGACTATAGTGGAAAGACTAAAGTGGACAGAGAATAGTGGAAAGACTAAAGTGGACAGACTATAGTGGAAAGATTATAGTGGAAAGACTGTAGTGGACAGAATAAAGTGGAGACTATAGTGGAAAGACTAAAGTGGACAGAGAATAGTGGAAAGACTAAAGTGGAAAGACTATAGTGGAAAGACTAAAGTGGAAAGACTAAAGTGGATAGACTATAGTGGAAAGAATAAGTGGACAGACTAAAGTGGAAAAACTAAAGACTAAAGTGGACAGACTATAGTGGTAAGACTATAGTGGAAAGACTGTAGTGGACAGAATAAAGTGGAGACTATAGTGGACAGAATAAAGTGGAAAGACTAAAGTGGAAAGACTAAAGTGGACAGACTATAGTGGAAAGACTAAAGTGGACAGACTAAAGTGGAAAGACTATAGTGGAAAGACTAAAGTGGACAGACTATAGTGGAAAGACTATAGTGGGAAGACTGTAGTGGACAGAATAAATTGGAGAGTATAGTGGTAAGACTAAAGTGGAAACAGAATAGTGGAAAGACTGAAGTGGACAGACTATAGTGGAAAGACTATAGGGGAAAGACTGTAGTGGACAGAATAAAGTGGAGACTTTAGTGGAAAGACTAAAGTAGACAGAGCATAGTGGAAAGACTAAAGTGGAAAGACTGTAGTGGACAAAATAAAGTGGAGACTATAGTGGAAAGACTAAAGTGGAAAGACTAAAGTGGACAGACTATATTGGAAAGACTATAGTGGAAAGACTGTAGTGGACAGAATAAATTGGAGACTATAGTGGAAAGACTAAAGTGGACAGAGAATAGTGGAAAGACTAAAGTGGACAGACTATAGTGGAAAGACTATAGTGGAAAGACTGTAGTGGACAGAATAAAGTGGAGACTATAGTGGAAAGACTAAAGTGGACAGAGAATAGTGGAAAGACTAAAGTGGAAAGACTATAGTGGAAAGACTAAAGTGGAAAGACTAAAGTGGATAGACTATAGTGGAAAGAATAAGTGGACAGACTAAAGTGGAAAAACTAAAGACTAAAGTGGACAGACTATAGTGGTAAGACTATAGTGGAAAGACTGTAGTGGACAGAATAAAGTGGAGACTATAGTGGACAGAATAAAGTGGAAAGACTAAAGTGGAAAGACTAAAGTGGACAGACTATAGTGGAAAGACTAAAGTGGAAAAACTAAAGTGGACAGACTATAGTGGAAAGACTGAAGTGGACAGACTCAGTGGACAGACTAAAGTGTACGCACTGAAGTTGACAGAATAAAGTGGAAAGACTAAAGTGGAAAGACTAAAGTGGATAGACTATAGTGGAAAGACTAAAGTGGACAGACTAAAGTGGAAAATCTAAAGTGGAAAGACTAAAGTGGACAGACTATAGAGGAAAGACTATAGTGGAAAGACTGTAGTGGACAGAATAAAGCGGAAAGACTAAAGTGGACAGACTATAGTGGAATGACTAAAGTGGAAAAACGAAAGTGGAAAGACTGAAGTGGACAGACTACAGTGGAAAGACTATAGTGGAAAGACTGTAGTGGAAAGAATAAAGTGGAGACTATAGTGGAAAGACTAAAGTGGACAGAGAATAGTGGAAAGACTATATTGGAAAGACTAAAGTGGACAGACTAAAATGGAAAGATTAAAGTGGAAAGACTAAAGTGTACAGACTATAGTGGAAAGACTATAATGGAAAGACTAAAGTGGACAGAGAATAGTGGAAAGACTAAAGTGGACAGACTAAAGTGGAAAGACTAAAGTGGAAAGACTAAAGTGGACAGACTATAGTGGAAAGACTATAGTGGAAAGACTGTAGTGGACAGAATAAAGTGGAGAGTATAGTGGAAAGACTAAATTGGACAGAGAATAGTGGAAAGACTAAAGTGGACAGACTATAGTGGAAAGACTATAGTCGAAAGACTGCAGTGGACAGAAGAAAGTGGAGACTGTAGTGGAAAGACTAAAGTGGAAAGACTAAAGTGGACAGAGAATAGTGGAAAGACTAAAGTGGACAGACTATAGTGGAAAGACTATAGTGGAAAGACTGTAGTGGACAGAATAAAGTGGAGACTATAGTGGAAAGACTATAGTGGAAAGAATAAAGTGGAGACTATAGTGGAAAGACTAAAGTGGAAAGACTAAAGTGGACAGAGAATAGTGGAAAGACTAAATTGGAAAGACTAAAGTGGACAGACTAAAATGGAAAGATTAAAGTGGAAAGACTAAAGTGTACAGACTATAGTGGAAAGACTATAATGGAAAGACTAAAGTGGACAGAGAATAGTGGAAAGATTAAAGTGGACAGACTATAGTGGAAAGACTGAAGTGGGCAGACTAAAGTGGAAAAACTAAAGTAGAAAGACTAAAGTGGACAGACTATAGTGGAAAGACTATAGTGGAAAGACTGTAGTGGACAGATTAAAGTGGAGACTATAGTGGAAAGACTATAGTGGAAAGACTGTAGTGGGCAGAATAAAGTGGAAAGACTAAAGTGGATAGACTATAGTGGAAAGACTGAAGTGGAAAGACTCAGTGGACAGACTAAAGTGTACACACTGAAGTGGACAGAATAAAGTGGAAAGACTAAAGTGGAAAGACTAAAGTGGACAGACTATAGTGGAAAGACTAAAGTGGACAAACTAAAGTGGAAAGATTAAAGTGGAAAGACTAAAGTGGACAGACTATACTGGAAAGACTATATTGGAAAGACTGTAGTGGACAGAATAAAGTGGAGACTATAGTGGAAAGACTAAAGTGAAAAGACTAAAGTGGACAGAGAATAGTGGAAAGACTAAAGTGGACAGACTAAAGTGGAAAGACTATAGTGGAAAGACTAAAGTGGACAGACTATAGTGGAAAGACTATAGTGGAAAGAATGTAGTGGACAGAATAAAGTGGAGAGTATAGTGGTAAGACTAAAGTGGAAACAGAATAGTGGAAAGACTAAAGTGGACAGACTATAGTGGAAAGACTATAGGGGAAAGACTGTAGTGGACAGATAAAGTGGAGACTATAGTGGAAAGACTAAAGTAGACAGAGCATAGTGGAAAGACTAAAGTGGAAAGACTGTAGTGGACAAAATAAAGTGGAGACTATAGTGGAAAGACTAAAGTGGAAAGACTAAAGTGGAAAGACTATATTGGAAAGGCTATAGTGGAAAGACTGTAGTGGACAGAATAAAGTAGAGACTATAGTGGAAAGACTAAAGTGGACAGAGAATAGTGGAAAGACTATATTGGAAAGACTAAAGTGGACAGACTAAAATGGAAAGATTAAAGTGGAAAGACTAAAGTGTACAGACTATAGTGGAAAGACTATAATGGAAAGACTAAAGTGGACAGAGAATAGTGGAAAGACTAAAGTGGACAGACTAAAGTGGAAAGACTAAAGTGGAAAGACTAAAGTGGACAGACTATAGTGGAAAGACTATAGTGGAAAGACTGTAGTGGACAGAATAAAGTGGAGAGTATAGTGGAAAGACTAAAGTGGACAGAGAATAGTGGAAAGACTAAAGTGGACAGACTATAGTGGAAAGACTATAGTCGAAAGACTGTAGTGGACAGAATAAAGTGGAGACTATAGTGGAAAGACTAAAGTGGAAAGACTAAAGTGAACAGAGAATAGTGGAAAGACTAAAGTGGACAGACTATAGTGGAAAGACTATAGTGGAAAGACTGTAGTGGACAGAATAAAGTGGAAAGACTAAAGTGGACAGACTATAGTGGAAAGACTAAAGTGGAAAAACTAAAGTGGAAAGACTAAAGTGGACAGACTATAGTGGAAAGACTAAAGTGGAAAAACTAAAGTGGACAGACTATAGTGGAAAGACTGAAGTGGACAGACTCAGAGGACAGACTAAAGTGTACGCACTGAAGTTGACAGAATAAAGTGGAAAGACTAAAGTGGAAAGACTAAAGTGGATAGACTATAGTGGAAAGACTAAAGTGGACAGACTAAAGTGGAAAATCTAAAGTGGAAAGACTAAAGTGGACAGACTATAGAGGAAAGACTATAGTGGAAAGACTGTAGTGGACAGAATAAAGCGGAAAGACTAAAGTGGACAGACTATAGTGGAATGACTAAAGTGGAAAAACGAAAGTGGAAAGACTGAAGTGGACAGACTACAGTGGAAAGACTATAGTGGAAAGACTGTAGTGGAAAGAATAAAGTGGAGACTATAGTGGAAAGACTAAAGTGGACAGAGAATAGTGGAAAGACTATATTGGAAAGACTAAAGTGGACAGACTAAAATGGAAAGATTAAAGTGGAAAGACTAAAGTGTACAGACTATAGTGGAAAGACTATAATGGAAAGACTAAAGTGGACAGAGAATAGTGGAAAGACTAAAGTGGACAGACTAAAGTGGAAAGACTAAAGTGGAAAGACTAAAGTGGACAGACTATAGTGGAAAGACTATAGTGGAAAGACTGTAGTGGACAGAATAAAGTGGAGAGTATAGTGGAAAGACTAAATTGGACAGAGAATAGTGGAAAGACTAAAGTGGACAGACTATAGTGGAAAGACTATAGTCGAAAGACTGCAGTGGACAGAAGAAAGTGGAGACTGTAGTGGAAAGACTAAAGTGGAAAGACTAAAGTGGACAGAGAATAGTGGAAAGACTAAAGTGGACAGACTATAGTGGAAAGACTATAGTGGAAAGACTGTAGTGGACAGAATAAAGTGGAGACTATAGTGGAAAGACTATAGTGGAAAGAATAAAGTGGAGACTATAGTGGAAAGACTAAAGTGGACAGAGAATAGTGGAAAGACTAAATTGGAAAGACTAAAGTGGACAGACTAAAATGGAAGAATTAAAGTGGAAAGACTAAAGTGTACAGACTATAGTGGAAAGACTATAATGGAAAGACTAAAGTGGACAGAGAATAGTGGAAAGATTAAAGTGGACAGACTATAGTGGAAAAGACTGAAGTGGGCAGACTAAAGTGGAAAAACTAAAGTAGAAAGACTAAAGTGGACAGACTATAGTGGAAAGACTATAGTGGAAAGACTGTAGTGGACGGATTAAAGTGGAGACTATAGTGGAAAGACTATAGTGGAAAGACTGTAGTGGGCAGAATAAAGTGAGACTAAAGTGGATAGACTATAGTGGAAAGACTGAAGTGGAAAGACTCAGTGGACAGACTAAAGTGTACACACTGAAGTGGACAGAATAAAGTGGAAAGACTAAAGTGGAAAGACTAAAGTGGACAGACTATAGTGGAAAGACTAAAGTGGACAAACTAAAGTGGAAAGATTAAAGTGGAAAGACTAAAGTGGACAGACTATACTGGAAAGACTATATTGGAAAGACTGTAGTGGACAGAATAAAGTGGAGACTATAGTGGAAAGACTAAAGTGAAAAGACTAAAGTGGACAGAGAATAGTGGAAAGACTAAAGTGGACAGACTAAAGTGGAAATACTATAGTGGAAAGACTAAAGTGGACAGACTATAGTGGAAAGACTATAGTGGAAAGAATGTAGTGGACAGAATAAAGTGGAGAGTATAGTGGTAAGACTAAAGTGGAAACAGAATAGTGGAAAGACTAAAGTGGACAGACTATAGTGGAAAGACTATAGGGGAAAGACTGTAGTGGACAGATAAGTGGAGACTATAGTGGAAAGACTAAAGTAGACAGAGCATAGTGGAAAGACTAAAGTGGAAAGACTGTAGTGGACAAAATAAAGTGGAGACTATAGTGGAAAGACTAAAGTGGAAAGACTAAAGTGGAAAGACTATATTGGAAAGGCTATAGTGGAAAGACTGTAGTGGACAGAATAAAGTGGAGACTATAGTGGAAAGACTAAAGTGGACAGAGAATAGTGGAAAGACTATATTGGAAAGACTAAAGTGGACAGACTAAAATGGAAAGATTAAAGTGGAAAGACTAAAGTGTACAGACTATAGTGGAAAGACTATAATGGAAAGACTAAAGTGGACAGAGAATAGTGGAAAGACTAAAGTGGACAGACTAAAGTGGAAAGACTAAAGTGGAAAGACTAAAGTGGACAGACTATAGTGGAAAGACTATAGTGGAAAGACTGTAGTGGACAGAATAAAGTGGAGAGTATAGTGGAAAGACTAAAGTGGACAGAGAATAGTGGAAAGACTAAAGTGGACAGACTATAGTGGAAAGACTATAGTCGAAAGACTGTAGTGGACAGAATAAAGTGGAGACTATAGTGGAAAGACTAAAGTGAACAGAGAATAGTGGAAAGACTAAAGTGGACAGACTATAGTGGAAAGACTATAGTGGAAAGACTGTAGTGGACAGAATAAAGTGGAAAGACTAAAGTGGACAGACTATAGTGGAAAGACTAAAGTGGAAAAACTAAAGTGGAAAGACTAAAGTGGACAGACTATAGTGGGAAAGACTATAGTGGAAAGACTAAAGTGGATAGACTATAGTGGAAAGACTAAAGTGTACAGACTATAGTGGAAAGACTATAGTGGAAAAAATGTAGTGGACAGAATAAAGTGGAGACTATAGTGGAAAGACTAAAGTGGACAGAGAATAGTGGAAAGACTAAAGTGGACTGACTATCGTGGACAGACTATAGTCGAAAGACTGTAGCGGACAGAATAAAGTTGAGACGATAGTGGAAAGACTAAAGTGGAAAGACTAAAGTGGACAGAGAATAGTGGAAAGACTAAAGTGGACTGACTATAGTGGAAAGACTATAGTGGAAAGACTGTAGTGGACAGAATAAAGGGGAGACTATAGTGGAAAGACTAAAGTGGACAGACTAGAGTGGAAAGAATAAAGTGGACAGACTAAAGTGGAAAAACTAAAGACTAAAGTGGACATATAGACTATAGTGGAAAGAATAAAGTGGAAAAACTAAAGTGGAAAGACTAAAGTGGACAGACTATAGTGGAAAGACTATAGTGGAAAGACTGTAGTGGACAGAATAAAGTGGAGACTATAGTGGAAAGACTAAAGTGGTCAGACTATAGTGGAAAGAATGAAGTGGACAGACTAAAGTGGAAAAACTAAAGTGGAAAGACTAAAGTGGACAGACTATAGTGGAAAGATTAAAGTGGAAAGACTAAAGTGGACAGACTATCGTGGAAAGACTATATTGGAAAGACTGTAGTTGACAGAATAAAGTGGAGACTATAGTGGAAAGACTAAAGTGGACAGAGAATAGTGGAAAGACTAAAGTGGACAGACTGTAGTGGAAAGATTAAAGTCGACAGACTATATTGGAAAGACTATAGTGGAAAGACTGTAGTGGACAGAATAAATTGGAGACTATAGTGGAAAGACTAAAGTGGACAGAGAATAGTGGAAAGACTAAAGTGAGTGGAAAGACTATAGTGGAAAGACTGTAGTGGACAGAATAAAGTGGAGACTATAGTGGAAAGACTAAAGTGGACAGAGAATAGTGGAAAGACTAAAGTGGACAGACTATAGTGGAAAGACTAAAGTGGAAAGACTAAAGTGGATAGACTATAGTGGAAAGAATAAGTGGACAGACTAAAGTGGAAAAACTAAAGACTAAAGTGGACATATAGACTATAGTGGAAAGACTATAGTGGACAGAGAATAGTGGAAAGACTTAAGTGGACGGACTAAAGTGGAAAGACTGTAGTGGAAAGAATAAAGTGGAGACTATAGTGGAAAGACTAAAGTGGACAGAGAATAGTGGAAAGACTATATTGGAAAGACTAAAGTGGACAGACAAAAATGGAAAGATTAAAGTGGACAGAATAAAGTGGAGAGTATAGTGGAAAGACTAAAGTGGACAGATAATAGTGGAAAGACTATAGTGGAAAGACTGAAGTCGACAGACTAAAATGGAAAGATTAAAGTGGAAAGACTAAAGTGGACAGACTATAGTGGAAAGACTATAGTGGAAAGACTAAGGTGGACAGAGAATAGTGGAAAGACTAAAGTGGACAGACTAAAGTGGAAAGACTAAAGTGGAAAGACTAAAGTGAACAGACTATAGTGAAAAGACTATAGTGGAAAGACTGTAGTGGACAGAATAAAGTGGAGACTATAGTGGAAAGACTATAGTGGAAAGACTGTAGTGGACAGAATAAAGTGGAGAATATAGTGGAAAGACTAAAGTGGGAAGAGAATAGTGGAAAGACTAAAGTGGACAGACTAAAATCGAAAGATGAAAGTGGAAAGACTAAAGTGGACAGACTATAGTGGAAAGACTATAGTGGAAAGACTAAAGTGGACAGAGAATAGTGAGACTAAAGTGAATTTACTAAAGTGGAAAGACTGAAGTGGACAGACTAAAGTGTACGCACTGTAGTGGACAGAATAAAGTGGAGACTCTAGTGGAACGACTAAAGTGGACGGACTATAGTTGAAAGACTGAAGTCGACAGACTAAAGTGGAAAAACTAAAGTGGAAAGACTAAAGTGGACAGACTATAGTGGAAAGACTATAGTGGAAAGACTGTAGTGGACAGAATAAAGTGGAGACTTTAGTGGAAAGACTAAAGTGGAAAGACTAAAGTGGACAGAGAATAGTGGAAAGACTAAAGTGGACAGACTACAGTGGAAAGACTATCGTGGATAGACTGTAGTGGACAGAATAAAGTGGAGACTTCAGTGGAAAGACTAAAGTGGAAAGACTAAAGTGGACAGACTATAGTGGAAAGACTGAAGTCGACAGACTAAAGTGGAAAAACTAAAGTGGAAAGACTAAAGTGGACAGACTATAGTGGAAAGACTATAGTGGAAAGACTGTAGTGGACAGAATAAAGTGGAGACTATAGTGGAACGACTAAAGTGGACAGATAATGGTGGAAAGACTAAAGTGGACAGACTATAGTGGAAAGACTGTAGTGGACATAATAAAGTGGAGACTATAGTGGGAAGACTAAAGTGGACAGAATAAATTGGAGAGTATAGTGGAAAGACTAAAGTGGACAGAGAATAGTGGAAAGACTAAAGTGGACAGACTATAGTGGAAAGACTGTAATGGACAGAATAAAGTGGAGACTATAGTGGAAAGACTAAAGTGGAAAGACTAAAGTGGACAGAGAGTAGTGGAAAGACTAAAGTGGAAAGACTGTAGTGGACAGAATAAAGTGGAGACTATAGTGGAAACACTAAAGTGGAAAGACTAAAGTGGACAGACTATAGTGGAAAGATGATAGTGGAAAGACTGTAGTGGACAGAATAAAATGGAGACTATAGTGGAAAGACTAAAGTGGACAGAGAGTATTGGAAAGACTAAAGTGGACAGACTATAGTGGAAAGACTGTAGTGGACAGAATAAAGTGGAGACTCTAGTGGAAAGACTAAAGTGGACGGACTATAGTTGAAAGACTGAAGTCGACAGACTAAAGTGGAAAAACTAAAGTGGAAAGACTAAAGTGGACAGACTATAGTGGAAAGACTATAGTGGAAAGACTGTAGTGGACAGAATAAAGTGGAGACTATAGTGGAAAGACTAAAGTGGACAGAGAATAGTGGAAAGACTAAAGTGGACAGACTACAGTGGAAATACTGTAGTGGACAGAGAATAGTGGAAAGACTAAAGTGGACAGACTATAGTGGAAAGACTGTATTGGACAGAATAAAGTGGAGACTATAGTGGAAAGACTAAAGTGGACAGAGAATAGTGGAAAGACTAAATTGGAAAGACTGTACTGGACAGAATAAAGTGGAGACTATAGTGGAAAGGCTAAAGTGAACAGAGAATAGTGGAAAGACTAAAGTGGACAGACTATAGTGGAAAGACTATCGTGGATAGACTGTAGTGGACAGAATAAAGTGGAGACTTTAGTGGAAAGACTAAAGTGGAAAGACTAAAGTGGACAGACTATAGTGGAAAGACTGAAGTCGACAGACTAAAGTGGAAAAACTAAAGTGGAAAGACTAAAGTGGACAGACTATAGTGGAAAGACTATAGTGGAAAGACTGTAGTGGACAGAATAAAGTGGAGACTATAGTGGAATGACTAAAGTGGACAGAGAATGGTGGAAAGACTAAAGTGGACAGACTTTAGTGGAAAGACTGTAGTGGACATAATAAAGTGGAGACTATAGTGGGAAGACTAAAGTGGACAGACTATAGTGGAAAGACTGAAGTGGAAAGACTCAGTGGACAGAATAAAGTGGAGACTTTAGTGGAAAGACTAAAGTGGAAAGACTATAGTGGAAAGACTGAAGTGGAAAGACTCAGTGGACAGACTAAAGTGTACACACTGAAGTGGACAGAATAAAGTGGAAAGACTAAAGTGGACAGACTATAGTGGAAAGACTAAAGTGGACAGACTAAAGTGGAAAGATTAAAGTGGAAAGACTAAAGTGGACAGAGAATAGTGGAAAGACTAAAGTGGACAGACTATAGTGGAAAGACTAAAGTGGACAGACTAAAGTGGAAAGACTATAGTGGAAAGACTAAAGTGGACAAACCATAGTGGAAAGACTATAGTGGAAAGACTGTAGTGGACAGAATAAAGTGGAGAGTATAGTGGAAAGACTAAAGTGGAAAGACTGTAGTGGACAAAATAAAAAGGAGACTATAGTGGAAAGACTAAAGTGGAAAAACTAAAGTGGACATACTATATTGGAAAGACCATAGTGGAAAGACTGTAGTGGACAGAATAAAGAGGAGTCTATAGAGGAAAGACTAAAGTGGAAAGACTAAAGTGGATAGACTATAGTGGAAAGAATAAGTGGACAGACTAAAGTGGAAAAACTAAAGTGGAAAGACCAAAGTGGACAGACTATAGTGGAAAGACTATAGTGGAAAGACTATAATGGAAAGACTAAAGTGGACAGAGAATAGTGGAAAGACTAAAGTGGACAGACTAAAGTGGAAAGACTAAAGTGGAAAGACTAAAGTGGACAGACTATAGTGGAAAGACTATAGTGGAAAGACTGTAGTGGACAGAATAAAGTGGAGAGTATAGTGGAAAGACTAAAGTGGACAGAGAATAGTGGAAAGACTAAAGTGGACAGACTATAGTGGAAAGACTATAGTCGAAAGACTGTAGTGGACAGAATAAATTGGAGACTATAGTAGAAAGACTAAAGTGGAAAGACTAAAGTGAACAGAGAATAGTGGAAAGACTAAAGTGGACAGACTATAGTGGAAAGACTATAGTGGAAAGACTGTAGTGGACAGAATAAAGTGGAAAGACTAAAGTGGACAGACTATAGTGGAAAGACTAAAGTGGAAAAACTAAAGTGGAAAGACTAAAGTGGACAGACTATAGTGGAAAGATTATAGTGGAAAGACTAAAGTGGATAGACTATAGTGGAAAGACTAAAGTGTACAGACTATAGTGGAAAGACTATAGTGGAAAAAATGTAGTGGACAGAATAAAGTGGAGACTATAGTGGAAAGACTAAAGTGGACAGAGAATAGTGGAAAGACTAAAGTGGACTGACTATCGTGGACAGACTATAGTCGAAAGACTGTAGTGGACAGAATAAAGTTGAGAAGATAGTGGAAAGACTAAAGTTTACAGAGAATAGTGGAAAGACTAAAGTGGACTGACTATAGTGGAAAGACTATAGTGGAAAGACTGTAGTGGACAGAATAAAGGGGAGACTATAGTGGAAAAACTAAAGTGGACATACTATATTGGAAAGACCATAGTGGAAAGACTGTAGTGGACAGAATAAAGAGGAGTCTAAAGTGGAAAGACTAAAGTGGAAAGACTAAAGTGGATAGACTATAGTGGAAAGAATAAGTGGACAGACTAAAGTGGAAAAACTAAAGTGGAAAGACCAAAGTGGACAGACTATAGTGGAAAGACTATAGTGGAAAGACTATAATGGAAAGACTAAAGTGGACAGAGAATAGTGGAAAGACTAAAGTGGACAGACTAAAGTGGAAAGACTAAAGTGGAAAGACTAAAGTGGACAGACTATAGTGGAAAGACTATAGTGGAAAGACTGTAGTGGACAGAATAAAGTGGAGAGTATAGTGGAAAGACTAAAGTGGACAGAGAATAGTGGAAAGACTAAAGTGGACAGACTATAGTGGAAAGACTATAGTCGAAAGACTGTAGTGGACAGAATAAAGTGGAGACTATAGTGGAAAGACTAAAGTGGAAAGACTAAAGTGAACAGAGAATAGTGGAAAGACTAAAGTGGACAGACTATAGTGGAAAGACTATAGTGGAAAGACTGTAGTGGACAGAATAAAGTGGAAAGACTAAAGTGGACAGACTCTAGTGGAAAGACTAAAGTGGAAAAACTAAAGTGGAAAGACTAAAGTGGACAGACTATAGTGGAAAGATTATAGTGGAAAGACTAAAGTGGATAGACTATAGTGGAAAGACTAAAGTGTACAGACTATAGTGGAAAGACTATAGTGGAAAAAATGTAGTGGACAGAATAAAGTGGAGACTATAGTGGAAAGACTAAAGTGGACAGAGAATAGTGGAAAGACTAAAGTGGACTGACTATCGTGGACAGACTATAGTCGAAAGACTGTAGTGGACAGAATAAAGTTGAGAAGATAGTGGAAAGACTAAAGTGGACAGAGAATAGTGGAAAGACTAAAGTGGACTGACTATAGTGGAAAGACTATAGTGGAAAGACTGTAGTGGACAGAATAAAGGGGAGACTATAGTGGAAAGACTAAAGTGGACAGACTAGAGTGGAAAGAATAAAGTGGACAGACTAAAATGGAAAAACTAAAGTGGAAAGACTAAAGTGGACAGACTATAGTTGAAAGACTATAGTGGAAAGACTAAAGTGGACAGACTAGAGTGGAAAGAATAAAGTGGACAGACTAAAGTGGAAAAACTAAAGTGGAAAGACTAAAGTGGACAGACTATAGTGGAAAGACTATAGTGGAAAGACTAAAGTGGACAGACGAAAGTGGAAAATCTAAAGTGGAAATTCTAAAGTGGACAGACTATAGTGGAAAGACTATAGTGGAAAGACTGTAGTGGACAGAATAAAGTGGAAAGACTAAAGTGGACAGACTATAGTGGAAAGAATAAAGTGGAAAAACTAAAGTGGAAAGACTAAAGTGGACAGACTATAGTGGAAAGACTATAGTGGAAAGACTGTAGTGGACAGAATAAAGTGGAGACTATAGTGGAAAGACTATAGTGGAAAGACTGTAGTGGACAGAATAAAGGGGAGACTATAGTGGAAAGACTAAAGTGGACAGACTAGAGTGGAAAGAATAAAGTGGACAGACTAAAATGGAAAAACTAAAGTGGAAAGACTAAAGTGGACAGACTATAGTTGAAAGACTATAGTGGAAAGACTAAAGTGGACAGACTAGAGTGGAAAGAATAAAGTGGACAGACTAAAGTGGAAAAACTAAAGTGGAAAGACTAAAGTGGACAGACTATAGTGGAAAGACTATAGTGGAAAGACTAAAGTGGACAGACGAAAGTGGAAAATCTAAAGTGGAAATTCTAAAGTGGACAGACTATAGTGGAAAGACTATAGTGGAAAGACTGTAGTGGACAGAATAAAGTGGAAAGACTAAAGTGGACAGACTATAGTGGAAAGAATAAAGTGGAAAAACTAAAGTGGAAAGACTAAAGTGGACAGACTATAGTGGAAAGACTATAGTGGAAAGACTGTAGTGGACAGAATAAAGTGGAGACTATAGTGGAAAGACTAAAGTGGTCAGACTATAGTGGAAAGAATGAAGTGGACAGACTAAAGTGGAAAAACTAAAGTGGAAAGACTAAAGTGGACAGACTATAGTGGAAAGATTAAAGTGGAAAGACTAAAGTGGACAGACTATCGTGGAAAGACTATATTGGAAAGACTGTAGTTGACAGAATAAAGTGGAGACTATAGTGGAAAGACTAAAGTGGACAGAGAATAGTGGAAAGACTAAAGTGGACAGACTATAGTGGAAAGATTAATTGAAAGATTATTGGAAAGACTATAGTGGAAAGACTGTAGTGGACAGAATAAATTGGAGACTATAGTGGAAAGACTAAAGTGGACAGAGAATAGTGGAAAGCCTAAAGTGAGTGGAAAGACTATAGTGGAAAGACTGTAGTGGACAGAATAAAGTGGAGACTATAGTGGAAAGACTAAAGTGGACAGAGAATAGTGGAAAGACTAAAGTGGACAGACTATAGTGGAAAGACTAAAGTGGAAAGACTAAAGTGGATAGACTAAAGTGGACAGAGAATAGTGGAAAGCCTAAAGTGAGTGGAAAGACTATAGTGGAAAGACTGTAGTGGAAAGAATAAAGTGGAGACTATAGTGGAAAGACTAAAGTGGACAGAGAATAGTGGAAAGACTATATTGGAAAGACTAAAGTGGACAGACAAAAATGGAAAGGTTAACGTGGACAGAATAAAGTGGAGACTATAGTGGAAAGACTATAGTGGAAAGACTGTAGTGGACAGAATAAAGTGGAGAATATAGTGGAAAGACTAAAGTGGGAAGAGAATAGTGGAAAGACTAAAGTGGACAGACTAAAATCGAAAGATGAAAGTGGAAAGACTAAAGTGGACAGACTATAGTGGAAAGACTATAGTGGAAAGACTAAAGTGGACAGAGAATAGTGGAAAGACTAAAGTGGATTTACTAAAGTGGAAAGACTGAAGTGGACAGACTCAGTGGACAGACTAAAGTGTACGCACTGTAGTGGACAGAATAAAGTGGAGACTCTAGTGGAACGACTAAAGTGGACGGACTATAGTTGAAAGACTGAAGTCGACAGACTAAAGTGGAAAAACTAAAGTGGAAAGACTAAAGTGGACAGACTATAGTGGAAAGACTATAGTGGAAAGACTATAGTGGACAGAATAAAGTGGAGACTTTAGTGGAAAGACTAAAGTGGAAAGACTAAAGTGGACAGAGAATAGTGGAAAGACTAAAGTGGACAGACTACAGTGGAAAGACTATCGTGGATAGACTGTAGTGGACAGAATAAAGTGGAGACTTTAGTGGAAAGACTAAAGTGGAAAGACTAAAGTGGACAGACTATAGCGGAAAGACTGAAGTCGACAGACTAAAGTGGAAAAACTAAAGTGGAAAGACTAAAGTGGACAGACTATAGTGGAAAGACTATAGTGGAAAGACTGTAGTGGACAGAATAAAGTGGAGACTATAGTGGAAAGACTAAAGTGGACAGATAATGGTGGAAAGACTAAAGTGGACAGACTATAGTGGAAAGACTGTAGTGGACATAATAAAGTGGAGACTATAGTGGGAAGACTAAAGTGGACAGAATAAAGTGGAGAGTATAGTGGAAAGACTAAATTGGACAGAGAATAGTGGAAAGACTAAAGTGGACAGACTATAGTGGAAAGACTATAGTCGAAAGACTGTAGTGGACAGAAGAAAGTGGAGACTGTAGTGGAAAGACTAAAGTGGAAAGACTAAAGTGGACAGAGAATAGTGGAAAGACTAAAGTGGACAGACTATAGTGGAAAGACTATAGTGGAAAGACTGTAGTGGACAGAATAAAGTGGAGACTAAAGTGGAAAGACTATAGTGGAAAGAATAAAGTGGAGACTATAGTGGAAAGACTAAAGTGGACAGAGAATAGTGGAAAGACTATATTGAAAGACTAAAGTGGACAGACTAAAATGGAAAGATTAAAGTGGAAAGACTAAAGTGTACAGACTATAGTGGAAAGACTATAATGGAAAGACTAAAGTGGACAGAGAATAGTGGAAAGACTAAAGTGGACAGACTATAGTGGAAAGACTGAAGTGGGCAGACTAAAGTGGAAAAACTAAAGTAGAAAGACTAAAGTGGACAGACTATAGTGGAAAGACTATAGTGGAAAGACTGTAGTGGACAGATTAAAGTGGAGACTATAGTGGAAAGACTATAGTGGAAAGACTGTAGTGGGCAGAATAAAGTGGAAAGACTAAAGTGGACAGACTATAGTGGAAAGACTGAAGTGGAAAGACTCAGTGGACAGACTAAAGTGTACACACTGAAGTGGACAGAATAAAGTGGAAAGACTAAAGTGGACAGACTATATTGGAAAGACTATAGTGGAAAGACTGTAGTGGACAGAATAAATTGGAGACTATAGTGGAAAGACTAAAGTGGACAGAGAATAGTGGAAAGACTAAAGTGGACAGACTATAGTGGAAAGATTATAGTGGAAAGACTGTAGTGGACAGAATAAAGTGGAGACTATAGTGGAAAGACTAAAGTGGACAGAGAATAGTGGAAAGACTAAAGTGGAAAGACTATAGTGGAAAGACTAAAGTGGAAAGACTAAAGTGGATAGACTATAGTGGAAAGAATAAGTGGACAGACTAAAGTGGAAAAACTAAAGACTAAAGTGGACAGACTATAGTGGTAAGACTATAGTGGAAAGACTGTAGTGGACAGAATAAAGTGGAGACTATAGTGGACAGAATAAAGTGGAAAGACTAAAGTGGAAAGACTAAAGTGGACAGACTATAGTGGAAAGACTAAAGTGGACAGACTAAAGTGGAAAGACTATAGTGGAAAGACTAAAGTGGACAGACTATAGTGGAAAGACTATAGTGGGAAGACTGTAGTGGACAGAATAAAGTGGAGAGTATAGTGGTAAGACTAAAGTGGAAACAGAATAGTGGAAAGACTGAAGTGGACAGACTATAGTGGAAAGACTATAGGGGAAAGACTGTAGTGGACAGAATAAAGTGGAGACTTTAGTGGAAAGACTAAAGTAGACAGAGCATAGTGGAAAGACTAAAGTGGAAAGACTGTAGTGGACAAAATAAAGTGGAGACTATAGTGGAAAGACTAAAGTGGAAAGACTAAAGTGGACAGACTATATTGGAAAGACTATAGTGGAAAGACTGTAGTGGACAGAATAAATTGGAGACTATAGTGGAAAGACTAAAGTGGACAGAGAATAGTGGAAAGACTAAAGTGGACAGACTATAGTGGAAAGACTATAGTGGAAAGACTGTAGTGGACAGAATAAAGTGGAGACTATAGTGGAAAGACTAAAGTGGACAGAGAATAGTGGAAAGACTAAAGTGGAAAGACTATAGTGGAAAGACTAAAGTGGAAAGACTAAAGTGGATAGACTATAGTGGAAAGAATAAGTGGACAGACTAAAGTGGAAAAACTAAAGACTAAAGTGGACAGACTATAGTGGTAAGACTATAGTGGAAAGACTGTAGTGGACAGAATAAAGTGGAGACTATAGTGGACAGAATAAAGTGGAAAGACTAAAGTGGAAAGACTAAAGTGGACAGACTATAGTGGAAAGACTAAAGTGGAAAAACTAAAGTGGACAGACTATAGTGGAAAGACTGAAGTGGACAGACTCAGTGGACAGACTAAAGTGTACGCACTGAAGTTGACAGAATAAAGTGGAAAGACTAAAGTGGAAAGACTAAAGTGGATAGACTATAGTGGAAAGACTAAAGTGGACAGACTAAAGTGGAAAATCTAAAGTGGAAAGACTAAAGTGGACAGACTATAGAGGAAAGACTATAGTGGAAAGACTGTAGTGGACAGAATAAAGCGGAAAGACTAAAGTGGACCGACTATAGTGGAATGAATAAAGTGGAAAAACTAAAGTGGAAAGACTAAAGTGGACAGACTATAGTGGAAAGACTATAGTGGAAAGACTGTAGTGGACAGAATAAAGTGGAGACTATAGTGGAAAGACTAAAGTGGTCAGACTATAGTGGAAAGAATGAAGTGGACAGACTAAAGTGGAAAAACTAAAGTGGAAAGACTAAAGTGGACAGACTATAGTGGAAAGATTAAAGTGGAAAGACTAAAGTGGACAGACTATCGTGGAAAGACTATATTGGAAAGACTGTAGTTGACAGAATAAAGTGGAGACTATAGTGGAAAGACTAAAGTGGACAGAGAATAGTGGAAAGACTAAAGTGGACAGACTATAGTGGAAAGATTAAAGTCGACAGACTATATTGGAAAGACTATAGTGGAAAGACTGTAGTGGACAGAATAAATTGGAGACTATAGTGGAAAGACTAAAGCGGACAGAGAATAGTGGAAAGCCTAAAGTGAGTGGAAAGACTATAGTGGAAAGACTGTAGTGGACAGAATAAAGTGGAGACTATAGTGGAAAGACTAAAGTGGACAGAGAATAGTGGAAAGACTAAAGTGGACAGACTATAGTGGAAAGACTAAAGTGGAAAGACTAAAGTGGATAGACTAAAGTGGACAGAGAATAGTGGAAAGCCTAAAGTGAGTGGAAAGACTATAGTGGAAAGACTGTAGTGGAAAGAATAAAGTGGAGACTATAGTGGAAAGACTAAAGTGGACAGAGAATAGTGGAAAGACTATATTGGAAAGACTAAAGTGGACAGACAAAAATGGAAAGGTTAACGTGGACAGAATAAAGTGGAGAGTATAGTGGAAAGACTAAAGTGGACAGATAATAGTGGAAAGACTATAGTGGAAAGACTGAAGTCGACAGACTAAAATGGAAAGATTAAAGTGGAAAGACTAAAGTGGACAGACTATAGTGGAAAGACTATAGTGGAAAGACTAAAGTGGAAAGACTAAAGTGAACAGACTATAGTGAAAAGACTATAGTGGAAAGACTGTAGTGGACAGAATAAAGTGGAGACTATAGTGGAAAGACTATAGTGGAAAGACTGTAGTGGACAGAATAAAGTGGAGAATATAGTGGAAAGACTAAAGTGGGAAGAGAATAGTGGAAAGACTAAAGTGGACAGACTAAAATCGAAAGATGAAAGTGGAAAGACTAAAGTGGACAGACTATAGTGGAAAGACTGTAGTGGAAAGAATAAAGTGGAGACTATAGTGGAAAGACTAAAGTGGACAGAGAATAGTGGAAAGACTATATTGGAAAGACTAAAGTGGACAGACTAAAATGGAAAGATTAAAGTGGAAAGACTAAAGTGTACAGACTATAGTGGAAAGACTATAATGGAAAGACTAAAGTGGACAGAGAATAGTGGAAAGACTAAAGTGGACAGACTAAAGTGGAAAGACTAAAGTGGAAAGACTAAAGTGGACAGACTATAGTGGAAAGACTATAGTGGAAAGACTGTAGTGGACAGAATAAAGTGGAGAGTATAGTGGAAAGACTAAATTGGACAGAGAATAGTGGAAAGACTAAAGTGGACAGACTATAGTGGAAAGACTATAGTCGAAAGACTGCAGTGGACAGAAGAAAGTGGAGACTGTAGTGGAAAGACTAAAGTGGAAAGACTAAAGTGGACAGAGAATAGTGGAAAGACTAAAGTGGACAGACTATAGTGGAAAGACTATAGTGGAAAGACTGTAGTGGACAGAATAAAGTGGAGACTATAGTGGAAAGACTATAGTGGAAAGAATAAAGTGGAGACTATAGTGGAAAGACTAAAGTGGAAAGACTAAAGTGGACAGAGAATAGTGGAAAGACTAAATTGGAAAGACTAAAGTGGACAGACTAAAATGGAAAGATTAAAGTGGAAAGACTAAAGTGTACAGACTATAGTGGAAAGACTATAATGGAAAGACTAAAGTGGACAGAGAATAGTGGAAAGATTAAAGTGGACAGACTATAGTGGAAAGACTGAAGTGGGCAGACTAAAGTGGAAAAACTAAAGTAGAAAGACTAAAGTGGACAGACTATAGTGGAAAGACTATAGTGGAAAGACTGTAGTGGACAGATTAAAGTGGAGACTATAGTGGAAAGACTATAGTGGAAAGACTGTAGTGGGCAGAATAAAGTGGAAAGACTAAAGTGGATAGACTATAGTGGAAAGACTGAAGTGGAAAGACTCAGTGGACAGACTAAAGTGTACACACTGAAGTGGACAGAATAAAGTGGAAAGACTAAAGTGGAAAGACTAAAGTGGACAGACTATAGTGGAAAGACTAAAGTGGACAAACTAAAGTGGAAAGATTAAAGTGGAAAGACTAAAGTGGACAGACTATACTGGAAAGACTATATTGGAAAGACTGTAGTGGACAGAATAAAGTGGAGACTATAGTGGAAAGACTAAAGTGAAAAGACTAAAGTGGACAGAGAATAGTGGAAAGACTAAAGTGGACAGACTAAAGTGGAAAGACTATAGTGGAAAGACTAAAGTGGACAGACTATAGTGGAAAGACTATAGTGGAAAGAATGTAGTGGACAGAATAAAGTGGAGAGTATAGTGGTAAGACTAAAGTGGAAACAGAATAGTGGAAAGACTAAAGTGGACAGACTATAGTGGAAAGACTATAGGGGAAAGACTGTAGTGGACAGATAAAGTGGAGACTATAGTGGAAAGACTAAAGTAGACAGAGCATAGTGGAAAGACTAAAGTGGAAAGACTGTAGTGGACAAAATAAAGTGGAGACTATAGTGGAAAGACTAAAGTGGAAAGACTAAAGTGGAAAGACTATATTGGAAAGGCTATAGTGGAAAGACTGTAGTGGACAGAATAAAGTAGAGACTATAGTGGAAAGACTAAAGTGGACAGAGAATAGTGGAAAGACTATATTGGAAAGACTAAAGTGGACAGACTAAAATGGAAAGATTAAAGTGGAAAGACTAAAGTGTACAGACTATAGTGGAAAGACTATAATGGAAAGACTAAAGTGGACAGAGAATAGTGGAAAGACTAAAGTGGACAGACTAAAGTGGAAAGACTAAAGTGGAAAGACTAAAGTGGACAGACTATAGTGGAAAGACTATAG
Source organism: Branchinecta sandiegonensis (assembly GCA_030848855.1). Lineage (NCBI taxonomy): Eukaryota > Metazoa > Arthropoda > Branchiopoda > Anostraca > Branchinectidae > Branchinecta > Branchinecta sandiegonensis. The sequence continues at coordinate 77,936 of JAUPMV010000073.1, forward strand.
TGGAAAGACTGTAGTGGACAGAATAAAGTGGAGAGTATAGTGGAAAGACTAAAGTGGACAGAGAATAGTGGAAAGACTAAAGTGGACAGACTATAGTGGAAAGACTATAGTCGAAAGACTGTAGTGGACAGAATAAAGTGGAGACTATAGTGGAAAGACTAAAGTGGAAAGACTAAAGTGAACAGAGAATAGTGGAAAGACTAAAGTGGACAGACTATAGTGGAAAGACTATAGTGGAAAGACTGTAGTGGACAGAATAAAGTGGAAAGACTAAAGTGGACAGACTATAGTGGAAAGACTAAAGTGGAAAAACTAAAGTGGAAAGACTAAAGTGGACAGACTATAGTGGAAAGACTAAAGTGGAAAAACTAAAGTGGACAGACTATAGTGGAAAGACTGAAGTGGACAGACTCAGTGGACAGACTAAAGTGTACGCACTGAAGTTGACAGAATAAAGTGGAAAGACTAAAGTGGAAAGACTAAAGTGGATAGACTATAGTGGAAAGACTAAAGTGGCAGACTAAAGTGGAAAATCTAAAGTGGAAAGACTAAAGTGGACAGACTATAGAGGAAAGACTATAGTGGAAAGACTGTAGTGGACAGAATAAAGCGGAAAGACTAAAGTGGACAGACTATAGTGGAATGACTAAAGTGGAAAAACGAAAGTGGAAAGACTGAAGTGGACAGACTACAGTGGAAAGACTATAGTGGAAAGACTGTAGTGGAAAGAATAAAGTGGAGACTATAGTGGAAAGACTAAAGTGGACAGAGAATAGTGGAAAGACTATATTGGAAAGACTAAAGTGGACAGACTAAAATGGAAAGATTAAAGTGGAAAGACTAAAGTGTACAGACTATAGTGGAAAGACTATAATGGAAAGACTAAAGTGGACAGAGAATAGTGGAAAGACTAAAGTGGACAGACTAAAGTGGAAAGACTAAAGTGGAAAGACTAAAGTGGACAGACTATAGTGGAAAGACTATAGTGGAAAGACTGTAGTGGACAGAATAAAGTGGAGAGTATAGTGGAAAGACTAAATTGGACAGAGAATAGTGGAAAGACTAAAGTGGACAGACTATAGTGGAAAGACTATAGTCGAAAGACTGCAGTGGACAGAAGAAAGTGGAGACTGTAGTGGAAAGACTAAAGTGGAAAGACTAAAGTGGACAGAGAATAGTGGAAAGACTAAAGTGGACAGACTATAGTGGAAAGACTATTGTGGAAAGACTGTAGTGGACAGAATAAAGTGGAGACTATAGTGGAAAGACTATAGTGGAAAGAATAAAGTGGAGACTATAGTGGAAAGACTAAAGTGGACAGAGAATAGTGGAAAGACTAAATTGGAAAGACTAAAGTGGACAGACTAAAATGGAAAGATTAAAGTGGAAAGACTAAAGTGTACAGACTATAGTGGAAAGACTATAATGGAAAGACTAAAGTGGACAGAGAATAGTGGAAAGATTAAAGTGGACAGACTATAGTGGAAAGACTGAAGTGGGCAGACTAAAGTGGAAAAACTAAAGTAGAAAGACTAAAGTGGACAGACTATAGTGGAAAGACTATAGTGGAAAGACTGTAGTGGACAGATTAAAGTGGAGACTATAGTGGAAAGACTATAGTGGAAAGACTGTAGTGGGCAGAATAAAGTGAGACTAAAGTGGATAGACTATAGTGGAAAGACTGAAGTGGAAAGACTCAGTGGACAGACTAAAGTGTACACACTGAAGTGGACAGAATAAAGTGGAAAGACTAAAGTGGAAAGACTAAAGTGGACAGACTATAGTGGAAAGACTAAAGTGGACAAACTAAAGTGGAAAGATTAAAGTGGAAAGACTAAAGTGGACAGACTATACTGGAAAGACTATATTGGAAAGACTGTAGTGGACAGAATAAAGTGGAGACTATAGTGGAAAGACTAAAGTGAAAAGACTAAAGTGGACAGAGAATAGTGGAAAGACTAAAGTGGACAGACTAAAGTGGAAATACTATAGTGGAAAGACTAAAGTGGACAGACTATAGTGGAAAGACTATAGTGGAAAGAATGTAGTGGACAGAATAAAGTGGAGAGTATAGTGGTAAGACTAAAGTGGAAACAGAATAGTGGAAAGACTAAAGTGGACAGACTATAGTGGAAAGACTATAGGGGAAAGACTGTAGTGGACAGATAAAGTGGAGACTATAGTGGAAAGACTAAAGTAGACAGAGCATAGTGGAAAGACTAAAGTGGAAAGACTGTAGTGGACAAAATAAAGTGGAGACTATAGTGGAAAGACTAAAGTGGAAAGACTAAAGTGGAAAGACTATATTGGAAAGGCTATAGTGGAAAGACTGTAGTGGACAGAATAAAGTGGAGACTATAGTGGAAAGACTAAAGTGGACAGAGAATAGTGGAAAGACTATATTGGAAAGACTAAAGTGGACAGACTAAAATGGAAAGATTAAAGTGGAAAGACTAAAGTGTACAGACTATAGTGGAAAGACTATAATGGAAAGACTAAAGTGGACAGAGAATAGTGGAAAGACTAAAGTGGACAGACTAAAGTGGAAAGACTAAAGTGGAAAGACTAAAGTGGACAGACTATAGTGGAAAGACTATAGTGGAAAGACTGTAGTGGACAGAATAAAGTGGAGAGTATAGTGGAAAGACTAAAGTGGACAGAGAATAGTGGAAAGACTAAAGTGGACAGACTATAGTGGAAAGACTATAGTCGAAAGACTGTAGTGGACAGAATAAAGTGGAGACTATAGTGGAAAGACTAAAGTGAACAGAGAATAGTGGAAAGACTAAAGTGGACAGACTATAGTGGAAAGACTATAGTGGAAAGACTGTAGTGGACAGAATAAAGTGGAAAGACTAAAGTGGACAGACTATAGTGGAAAGACTAAAGTGGAAAAACTAAAGTGGAAAGACTAAAGTGGACAGACTATAGTGGAAAGACTATAGTGGAAAGACTAAAGTGGATAGACTATAGTGGAAAGACTAAAGTGTACAGACTATAGTGGAAAGACTATAGTGGAAAAAATGTAGTGGACAGAATAAAGTGGAGACTATAGTGGAAAGACTAAAGTGGACAGAGAATAGTGGAAAGACTAAAGTGGACTGACTATCGTGGACAGACTATAGTCGAAAGACTGTAGCGGACAGAATAAAGTTGAGACGATAGTGGAAAGACTAAAGTGGAAAGACTAAAGTGGACAGAGAATAGTGGAAAGACTAAAGTGGACTGACTATAGTGGAAAGACTATAGTGGAAAGACTGTAGTGGACAGAATAAAGGGGAGACTATAGTGGAAAGACTAAAGTGGACAGACTAGAGTGGAAAGAATAAAGTGGACAGACTAAAGTGGAAAAACTAAAGACTAAAGTGGACATATAGACTATAGTGGAAAGAATAAAGTGGAAAAACTAAAGTGGAAAGACTAAAGTGGACAGACTATAGTGGAAAGACTATAGTGGAAAGACTGTAGTGGACAGAATAAAGTGGAGACTATAGTGGAAAGACTAAAGTGGTCAGACTATAGTGGAAAGAATGAAGTGGACAGACTAAAGTGGAAAAACTAAAGTGGAAAGACTAAAGTGGACAGACTATAGTGGAAAGATTAAAGTGGAAAGACTAAAGTGGACAGACTATCGTGGAAAGACTATATTGGAAAGACTGTAGTTGACAGAATAAAGTGGAGACTATAGTGGAAAGACTAAAGTGGAAAGAGAATAGTGGAAAGACTAAAGTGGACAGACTGTAGTGGAAAGATTAAAGTCGACAGACTATATTGGAAAGACTATAGTGGAAAGACTGTAGTGGACAGAATAAATTGGAGACTATAGTGGAAAGACTAAAGTGGACAGAGAATAGTGGAAAGACTAAAGTGAGTGGAAAGACTATAGTGGAAAGACTGTAGTGGACAGAATAAAGTGGAGACTATAGTGGAAAGACTAAAGTGGACAGAGAATAGTGGAAAGACTAAAGTGGACAGACTATAGTGGAAAGACTAAAGTGGAAAGACTAAAGTGGATAGACTATAGTGGAAAGAATAAGTGGACAGACTAAAGTGGAAAAACTAAAGACTAAAGTGGACATATAGACTATAGTGGAAAGACTATAGTGGACAGAGAATAGTGGAAAGACTTAAGTGGACGGACTAAAGTGGAAAGACTGTAGTGGAAAGAATAAAGTGGAGACTATAGTGGAAAGACTAAAGTGGACAGAGAATAGTGGAAAGACTATATTGGAAAGACTAAAGTGGACAGACAAAAATGGAAAGGTTAAAGTGGACAGAATAAAGTGGAGAGTATAGTGGAAAGACTAAAGTGGACAGATAATAGTGGAAAGACTATAGTGGAAAGACTGAAGTCGACAGACTAAAATGGAAAGATTAAAGTGGAAAGACTAAAGTGGACAGACTATAGTGGAAAGACTATAGTGGAAAGACTAAGGTGGACAGAGAATAGTGGAAAGACTAAAGTGGACAGACTAAAGTGGAAAGACTAAAGTGGAAAGACTAAAGTGAACAGACTATAGTGAAAAGACTATAGTGGAAAGACTGTAGTGGACAGAATAAAGTGGAGACTATAGTGGAAAGACTATAGTGGAAAGACTGTAGTGGACAGAATAAAGTGGAGAATATAGTGGAAAGACTAAAGTGGGAAGAGAATAGTGGAAAGACTAAAGTGGACAGACTAAAATCGAAAGATTAAAGTGGAAAGACTAAAGTGGACAGACTATAGTGGAAAGACTATAGTGGAAAGACTAAAGTGGACAGAGAATAGTGAGACTAAAGTGGATTTACTAAAGTGGAAAGACTGAAGTGGACAGACTCAGTGGACAGACTAAAGTGTACGCACTGTAGTGGACAGAATAAAGTGGAGACTCTAGTGGAACGACTAAAGTGGACGGACTATAGTTGAAAGACTGAAGTCGACAGACTAAAGTGGAAAAACTAAAGTGGAAAGACTAAAGTGGACAGACTATAGTGGAAAGACTATAGTGGAAAGACTGTAGTGGACAGAATAAAGTGGAGACTTTAGTGGAAAGACTAAAGTGGAAAGACTAAAGTGGACAGAGAATAGTGGAAAGACTAAAGTGGACAGACTACAGTGGAAAGACTATCGTGGATAGACTGTAGTGGACAGAATAAAGTGGAGACTTCAGTGGAAAGACTAAAGTGGAAAGACTAAAGTGGACAGAGAATAGTGGAAAGACTAAAGTGGACAGACTATAGTGGAAAGACTATAGTGGAAAGACTGTAGTGGACAGAATAAAGTGGAGACTATAGTGGAACGACTAAAGTGGACAGATAATGGTGGAAAGACTAAAGTGGACAGACTATAGTGGAAAGACTGTAGTGGACATAATAAAGTGGAGACTATAGTGGGAAGACTAAAGTGGACAGAATAAAGTGGAGAGTATAGTGGAAAGACTAAAGTGGACAGAGAATAGTGGAAAGACTAAAGTGGACAGACTATAGTGGAAAGACTGTAATGGACAGAATAAAGTGGAGACTATAGTGGAAAGACTAAAGTGGAAAGACTAAAGTGGACAGAGAGTAGTGGAAAGACTAAAGTGGAAAGACTGTAGTGGACAGAATAAAGTGGAGACTATAGTGGAAACACTAAAGTGGAAAGACTAAAGTGGACAGACTATAGTGGAAAGATGATAGTGGAAAGACTGTAGTGGACAGAATAAAATGGAGACTATAGTGGAAAGACTAAAGTGGACAGAGAGTATTGGAAAGACTAAAGTGGACAGACTATAGTGGAAAGACTGTAGTGGACAGAATAAAGTGGAGACTCTAGTGGAAAGACTAAAGTGGACGGACTATAGTTGAAAGACTGAAGTCGACAGACTAAAGTGGAAAAACTAAAGTGGAAAGACTAAAGTGGACAGACTATAGTGGAAAGACTATAGTGGAAAGACTGTAGTGGACAGAATAAAGTGGAGACTATAGTGGAAAGACTAAAGTGGACAGAGAATAGTGGAAAGACTAAAGTGGACAGACTACAGTGGAAATACTGTAGTGGACAGAGAATAGTGGAAAGACTAACGTGGACAGACTATAGTGGAAAGACTGTAGTGGACAGAATAAAGTGGAGACTATAGTGGAAAGACTAAAGTGGACAGAGAATAGTGGAAAGACTAAATTGGAAAGACTGTACTGGACAGAATAAAGTGGAGACTATAGTGGAAAGACTAAAGTGGAAAGACTAAAGTGGAAAGACTGAAGTGGACAGACTATAGTGGAAAGACTAAAGTGGAAAGACTTTAGTGGACAGAATAAAGTGGAGACTATAGTGGAAAGACTAAAGTGGAAAGACTAAAGATGACAGACTATAGTGGAAAGACTATAGTGGAAAGACTGTAGTGGACAGAATAAAGTGGAAACTATAGTGGAAAGGCTAAAGTGAACAGAGAATAGTGGAAAGACTAAAGTGGACAGACTATAGTGGAAAGACTATCGTGGATAGACTGTAGTGGACAGAATAAAGTGGAGACTTTAGTGGAAAGACTAAAGTGGAAAGACTAAAGTGGACAGACTATAGTGGAAAGACTGAAGTCGACAGACTAAAGTGGAAAAACTAAAGTGGAAAGACTAAAGTGGACAGACTATAGTGGAAAGACTATAGTGGAAAGACTGTAGTGGACAGAATAAAGTGGAGACTATAGTGGAATGACTAAAGTGGACAGAGAATGGTGGAAAGACTAAAGTGGACAGACTTTAGTGGAAAGACTGTAGTGGACATAATAAAGTGGAGACTATAGTGGGAAGACTAAAGTGGACAGACTATAGTGGAAAGACTGAAGTGGAAAGACTCAGTGGACAGAATAAAGTGGAGACTTTAGTGGAAAGACTAAAGTGGAAAGACTATAGTGGAAAGACTGAAGTGGAAAGACTCAGTGGACAGACTAAAGTGTACACACTGAAGTGGACAGAATAAAGTGGAAAGACTAAAGTGGACAGACTATAGTGGAAAGACTAAACTGGACAGACTATAGTGGAAAGACTAAAGTGGACAGACTAAAGTGGAAAGACTATAGTGGAAAGACTAAAGTGGACAAACCATAGTGGAAAGACTATAGTGGAAAGACTGTAGTGGACAGAATAAAGTGGAGAGTATAGTGGAAAGACTAAAGTGGAAAGACTGTAGTGGACAAAATAAAAAGGAGACTATAGTGGAAAGACTAAAGTGGAAAAACTAAAGTGGACATACTATATTGGAAAGACCATAGTGGAAAGACTGTAGTGGACAGAATAAAGAGGAGTCTATAGAGGAAAGACTAAAGTGGAAAGACTAAAGTGGATGGACTATAGTGGAAAGAATAAGTGGACAGACTAAAGTGGAAAAACTAAAGTGGAAAGACCAAAGTGGACAGACTATAGTGGAAAGACTATAGTGGAAAGACTATAATGGAAAGACTAAAGTGGACAGAGAATAGTGGAAAGACTAAAGTGGACAGACTAAAGTGGAAAGACTAAAGTGGAAAGACTAAAGTGGACAGACTATAGTGGAAAGACTATAGTGGAAAGACTGTAGTGGACAGAATAAAGTGGAGAGTATAGTGGAAAGACTAAAGTGGACAGAGAATAGTGGAAAGACTAAAGTGGACAGACTATAGTGGAAAGACTATAGTCGAAAGACTGTAGTGGACAGAATAAATTGTAGACTATAGTAGAAAGACTAAAGTGGAAAGACTAAAGTGAACAGAGAATAGTGGAAAGACTAAAGTGGACAGACTATAGTGGAAAGACTATAGTGGAAAGACTGTAGTGGACAGAATAAAGTGGAAAGACTAAAGTGGACAGACTATAGTGGAAAGACTAAAGTGGAAAAACTAAAGTGGAAAGACTAAAGTGGACAGACTATAGTGGAAAGATTATAGTGGAAAGACTAAAGTGGATAGACTATAGTGGAAAGACTAAAGTGTACAGACTATAGTGGAAAGACTATAGTGGAAAAAATGTAGTGGACAGAATAAAGTGGAGACTATAGTGGAAAGACTAAAGTGGACAGAGAATAGTGGAAAGACTAAAGTGGACTGACTATCGTGGACAGACTATAGTCGAAAGACTGTAGTGGACAGAATAAAGTTGAGAAGATAGTGGAAAGACTAAAGTGGACAGAGAATAGTGGAAAGACTAAAGTGGACTGACTATAGTGGAAAGACTATAGTGGAAAGACTGTAGTGGACAGAATAAAGGGGAGACTATAGTGGAAAAACTAAAGTGGACATACTATATTGGAAAGACCATAGTGGAAAGACTGTAGTGGACAGAATAAAGAGGAGTCTAAAGTGGAAAGACTAAAGTGGAAAGACTAAAGTGGATAGACTATAGTGGAAAGAATAAGTGGACAGACTAAAGTGGAAAAACTAAAGTGGAAAGACCAAAGTGGACAGACTATAGTGGAAAGACTATAGTGGAAAGACTATAATGGAAAGACTAAAGTGGACAGAGAATAGTGGAAAGACTAAAGTGGACAGACTAAAGTGGAAAGACTAAAGTGGAAAGACTAAAGTGGACAGACTATAGTGGAAAGACTATAGTGGAAAGACTGTAGTGGACAGAATAAAGTGGAGAGTATAGTGGAAAGACTAAAGTGGACAGAGAATAGTGGAAAGACTAAAGTGGACAGACTATAGTGGAAAGACTATAGTCGAAAGACTGTAGTGGACAGAATAAAGTGGAGACTATAGTGGAAAGACTAAAGTGGAAAGACTAAAGTGAACAGAGAATAGTGGAAAGACTAAAGTGGACAGACTATAGTGGAAAGACTATAGTGGAAAGACTGTAGTGGACAGAATAAAGTGGAAAGACTAAAGTGGACAGACTCTAGTGGAAAGACTAAAGTGGAAAAACTAAAGTGGAAAGACTAAAGTGGACAGACTATAGTGGAAAGATTATAGTGGAAAGACTAAAGTGGATAGACTATAGTGGAAAGACTAAAGTGTACAGACTATAGTGGAAAGACTATAGTGGAAAAAATGTAGTGGACAGAATAAAGTGGAGACTATAGTGGAAAGACTAAAGTGGACAGAGAATAGTGGAAAGACTAAAGTGGACTGACTATCGTGGACAGACTATAGTCGAAAGACTGTAGTGGACAGAATAAAGTTGAGAAGATAGTGGAAAGACTAAAGTGGACAGAGAATAGTGGAAGGACTAAAGTGGACTGACTATAGTGGAAAGACTATAGTGGAAAGACTGTAGTGGACAGAATAAAGGGGAGACTATAGTGGAAAGACTAAAGTGGACAGACTAGAGTGGAAAGAATAAAGTGGACAGACTAAAATGGAAAAACTAAAGTGGAAAGACTAAAGTGGACAGACTATAGTTGAAAGACTATAGTGGAAAGACTAAAGTGGACAGACTAGAGTGGAAAGAATAAAGTGGACAGACTAAAGTGGAAAAACTAAAGTGGAAAGACTAAAGTGGACAGACTATAGTGGAAAGACTATAGTGGAAAGACTAAAGTGGATAGACTATAGTGGAAAGACTAAAGTGGACAGACGAAAGTGGAAAATCTAAAGTGGAAATTCTAAAGTGGACAGACTATAGTGGAAAGACTATAGTGGAAAGACTGTAGTGGACAGAATAAAGTGGAAAGACTAAAGTGGACAGACTATAGTGGAAAGAATAAAGTGGAAAAACTAAAGTGGAAAGACTAAAGTGGACAGACTATAGTGGAAAGACTATAGTGGAAAGACTGTAGTGGACAGAATAAAGTGGAGACTATAGTGGAAAGACTAAAGTGGTCAGACTATAGTGGAAAGAATGAAGTGGACAGACTAAAGTGGAAAAACTAAAGTGGAAAGACTAAAGTGGACAGACTATAGTGGAAAGATTAAAGTGGAAAGACTAAAGTGGACAGACTATCGTGGAAAGACTATATTGGAAAGACTGTAGTTGACAGAATAAAGTGGAGACTATAGTGGAAAGACTAAAGTGGACAGAGAATAGTGGAAAGACTAAAGTGGACAGACTATAGTGGAAAGATTAAAGTCGACAGACTATATTGGAAAGACTATAGTGGAAAGACTGTAGTGGACAGAATAAATTGGAGACTATAGTGGAAAGACTAAAGTGGACAGAGAATAGTGGAAAGCCTAAAGTGAGTGGAAAGACTATAGTGGAAAGACTGTAGTGGACAGAATAAAGTGGAGACTATAGTGGAAAGACTAAAGTGGACAGAGAATAGTGGAAAGACTAAAGTGGACAGACTATAGTGGAAAGACTAAAGTGGAAAGACTAAAGTGGATAGACTAAAGTGGACAGAGAATAGTGGAAAGCCTAAAGTGAGTGGAAAGACTATAGTGGAAAGACTGTAGTGGAAAGAATAAAGTGGAGACTATAGTGGAAAGACTAAAGTGGACAGAGAATAGTGGAAAGACTATATTGGAAAGACTAAAGTGGACAGACAAAAATGGAAAGGTTAACGTGGACAGAATAAAGTGGAGAGTATAGTGGAAAGACTAAAGTGGACAGATAATAGTGGAAAGACTATAGTGGAAAGACTGAAGTCGACAGACTAAAATGGAAAGATTAAAGTGGAAAGACTAAAGTGGACAGACTATAGTGGAAAGACTATAGTGGAAAGACTAAAGTGGAAAGACTAAAGTGAACAGACTATAGTGAAAAGACTATAGTGGAAAGACTGTAGTGGACAGAATAAAGTGGAGACTATAGTGGAAAGACTATAGTGGAAAGACTGTAGTGGACAGAATAAAGTGGAGAATATAGTGGAAAGACTAAAGTGGGAAGAGAATAGTGGAAAGACTAAAGTGGACAGACTAAAATCGAAAGATGAAAGTGGAAAGACTAAAGTGGACAGACTATAGTGGAAAGACTATAGTGGAAAGACTAAAGTGGACAGAGAATAGTGGAAAGACTAAAGTGGATTTACTAAAGTGGAAAGACTGAAGTGGACAGACTCAGTGGACAGACTAAAGTGTACGCACTGTAGTGGACAGAATAAAGTGGAGACTCTAGTGGAACGACTAAAGTGGACGGACTATAGTTGAAAGACTGAAGTCGACAGACTAAAGTGGAAAAACTAAAGTGGAAAGACTAAAGTGGACAGACTATAGTGGAAAGACTATAGTGGAAAGACTGTAGTGGACAGAATAAAGTGGAGACTTTAGTGGAAAGACTAAAGTGGAAAGACTAAAGTGGACAGAGAATAGTGGAAAGACTAAAGTGGACAGACTACAGTGGAAAGACTATCGTGGATAGACTGTAGTGGACAGAATAAAGTGGAGACTTTAGTGGAAAGACTAAAGTGGAAAGACTAAAGTGGACAGACTATAGCGGAAAGACTGAAGTCGACAGACTAAAGTGGAAAAACTAAAGTGGAAAGACTAAAGTGGACAGACTATAGTGGAAAGACTATAGTGGAAAGACTGTAGTGGACAGAATAAAGTGGAGACTATAGTGGAAAGACTAAAGTGGACAGATAATGGTGGAAAGACTAAAGTGGACAGACTATAGTGGAAAGACTGTAGTGGACATAATAAAGTGGAGACTATAGTGGGAAGACTAAAGTGGACAGAATAAAGTGGAGAGTATAGTGGAAAGACTAAATTGGACAGAGAATAGTGGAAAGACTAAAGTGGACAGACTATAGTGGAAAGACTATAGTCGAAAGACTGTAGTGGACAGAAGAAAGTGGAGACTGTAGTGGAAAGACTAAAGTGGAAAGACTAAAGTGGACAGAGAATAGTGGAAAGACTAAAGTGGACAGACTATAGTGGAAAGACTATAGTGGAAAGACTGTAGTAGACAGAATAAAGTGGAGACTAAAGTGGAAAGACTATAGTGGAAAGAATAAAGTGGAGACTATAGTGGAAAGACTAAAGTGGACAGAGAATAGTGGAAAGACTATATTGAAAGACTAAAGTGGACAGACTAAAATGGAAAGATTAAAGTGGAAAGACTAAAGTGTACAGACTATAGTGGAAAGACTATAATGGAAAGACTAAAGTGGACAGAGAATAGTGGAAAGACTAAAGTGGACAGACTATAGTGGAAAGACTGAAGTGGGCAGACTAAAGTGGAAAAACTAAAGTAGAAAGACTAAAGTGGACAGACTATAGTGGAAAGACTATAGTGGAAAGACTGTAGTGGACAGATTAAAGTGGAGACTATAGTGGAAAGACTATAGTGGAAAGACTGTAGTGGGCAGAATAAAGTGGAAAGACTAAAGTGGACAGACTATAGTGGAAAGACTGAAGTGGAAAGACTCAGTGGACAGACTAAAGTGTACACACTGAAGTGGACAGAATAAAGTGGAAAGACTAAAGTGGACAGACTATATTGGAAAGACTATAGTGGAAAGACTGTAGTGGACAGAATAAATTGGAGACTATAGTGGAAAGACTAAAGTGGACAGAGAATAGTGGAAAGACTAAAGTGGACAGACTATAGTGGAAAGATTATAGTGGAAAGACTGTAGTGGACAGAATAAACTGGAGACTATAGTGGAAAGACTAAAGTGGACAGAGAATAGTGGAAAGACTAAAGTGGAAAGACTATAGTGGAAAGACTAAAGTGGAAAGACTAAAGTGGATAGACTATAGTGGAAAGAATAAGTGGACAGACTAAAGTGGAAAAACTAAAGACTAAAGTGGACAGACTATAGTGGTAAGACTATAGTGGAAAGACTGTAGTGGACAGAATAAAGTGGAGACTATAGTGGACAGAATAAAGTGGAAAGACTAAAGTGGAAAGACTAAAGTGGACAGACTATAGTGGAAAGACTAAAGTGGACAGACTAAAGTGGAAAGACTATAGTGGAAAGACTAAAGTGGACAGACTATAGTGGAAAGACTATAGTGGGAAGACTGTAGTGGACAGAATAAAGTGGAGAGTATAGTGGTAAGACTAAAGTGGAAACAGAATAGTGGAAAGACTGAAGTGGACAGACTATAGTGGAAAGACTATAGGGGAAAGACTGTAGTGGACAGAATAAAGTGGAGACTTTAGTGGAAAGACTAAAGTAGACAGAGCATAGTGGAAAGACTAAAGTGGAAAGACTGTAGTGGACAAAATAAAGTGGAGACTATAGTGGAAAGACTAAAGTGGAAAGACTAAAGTGGACAGACTATATTGGAAAGACTATAGTGGAAAGACTGTAGTGGACAGAATAAATTGGAGACTATAGTGGAAAGACTAAAGTGGACAGAGAATAGTGGAAAGACTAAAGTGGACAGACTATAGTGGAAAGACTATAGTGGAAAGACTGTAGTGGACAGAATAAAGTGGAGACTATAGTGGAAAGACTAAAGTGGACAGAGAATAGTGGAAAGACTAAAGTGGAAAGACTCTAGTGGAAAGACTAAAGTGGAAAGACTAAAGTGGATAGACTATAGTGGAAAGAATAAGTGGACAGACTAAAGTGGAAAAACTAAAGACTAAAGTGGACAGACTATAGTGGTAAGACTATAGTGGAAAGACTGTAGTGGACAGAATAAAGTGGAGACTATAGTGGACAGAATAAAGTGGAAAGACTAAAGTGGAAAGACTAAAGTGGACAGACTATAGTGGAAAGACTAAAGTGGAAAAACTAAAGTGGACAGACTATAGTGGAAAGACTGAAGTGGACAGACTCAGTGGACAGACTAAAGTGTACGCACTGAAGTTGACAGAATAAAGTGGAAAGACTAAAGTGGAAAGACTAAAGTGGATAGACTATAGTGGAAAGACTAAAGTGGACAGACTAAAGTGGAAAATCTAAAGTGGAAAGACTAAAGTGGACAGACTATAGAGGAAAGACTATAGTGGAAAGACTGTAGTGGACAGAATAAAGCGGAAAGACTAAAGTGGACCGACTATAGTGGAATGAATAAAGTGGAAAAACTAAAGTGGAAAGACTAAAGTGGACAGACTATAGTGGAAAGACTATAGTGGAAAGACTGTAGTGGACAGAATAAAGTGGAGACTATAGTGGAAAGACTAAAGTGGTCAGACTATAGTGGAAAGAATGAAGTGGACAGACTAAAGTGGAAAAACTAAAGTGGAAAGACTAAAGTGGACAGACTATAGTGGAAAGATTAAAGTGGAAAGACTAAAGTGGACAGACTATCGTGGAAAGACTATATTGGAAAGACTGTAGTTGACAGAATAAAGTGGAGACTATAGTGGAAAGACTAAAGTGGACAGAGAATAGTGGAAAGACTAAAGTGGACAGACTATAGTGGAAAGATTAAAGTCGACAGACTATATTGGAAAGACTATAGTGGAAAGACTGTAGTGGACAGAATAAATTGGAGACTATAGTGGAAAGACTAAAGTGGACAGAGAATAGTGGAAAGCCTAAAGTGAGTGGAAAGACTATAGTGGAAAGACTGTAGTGGACAGAATAAAGTGGAGACTATAGTGGAAAGACTAAAGTGGACAGAGAATAGTGGAAAGACTAAAGTGGACAGACTATAGTGGAAAGACTAAAGTGGAAAGACTAAAGTGGATAGACTAAAGTGGACAGAGAATAGTGGAAAGCCTAAAGTGAGTGGAAAGACTATAGTGGAAAGACTGTAGTGGAAAGAATAAAGTGGAGACTATAGTGGAAAGACTAAAGTGGACAGAGAATAGTGGAAAGACTATATTGGAAAGACTAAAGTGGACAGACAAAAATGGAAAGGTTAACGTGGACAGAATAAAGTGGAGAGTATAGTGGAAAGACTAAAGTGGACAGATAATAGTGGAAAGACTATAGTGGAAAGACTGAAGTCGACAGACTAAAATGGAAAGATTAAAGTGGAAAGACTAAAGTGGACAGACTATAGTGGAAAGACTATAGTGGAAAGACTAAAGTGGAAAGACTAAAGTGAACAGACTATAGTGAAAAGACTATAGTGGAAAGACTGTAGTGGACAGAATAAAGTGGAGACTATAGTGGAAAGACTATAGTGGAAAGACTGTAGTGGACAGAATAAAGTGGAGAATATAGTGGAAAGACTAAAGTGGGAAGAGAATAGTGGAAAGACTAAAGTGGACAGACTAAAATCGAAAGATGAAAGTGGAAAGACTAAAGTGGACAGACTATAGTGGAAAGACTATAGTGGAAAGACTAAAGTGGACAGAGAATAGTGGAAAGACTAAAGTGGATTTACTAAAGTGGAAAGACTGAAGTGGACAGACTCAGTGGACAGACTAAAGTGTACGCACTGTAGTGGACAGAATAAAGTGGAGACTCTAGTGGAACGACTAAAGTGGACGGACTATAGTTGAAAGACTGAAGTCGACAGACTAAAGTGGAAAAACTAAAGTGGAAAGACTAAAGTGGACAGACTATAGTGGAAAGACTATAGTGGAAAGACTGTAGTGGACAGAATAAAGTGGAGACTTTAGTGGAAAGACTAAAGTGGAAAGACTAAAGTGGACAGAGAATAGTGGAAAGACTAAAGTGGACAGACTACAGTGGAAAGACTATCGTGGATAGACTGTAGTGGACAGAATAAAGTGGAGACTTTAGTGGAAAGACTAAAGTGGACAGACTAAAGTGGAAAGACTATAGTGGAAAGACTAAAGTGGACAGACTATAGTGGAAAGACTATAGTGGGAAGACTGTAGTGGACAGAATAAAGTGGAGAGTATAGTGGTAAGACTAAAGTGGAAACAGAATAGTGGAAAGACTGAAGTGGACAGACTATAGTGGAAAGACTATAGGGGAAAGACTGTAGTGGACAGAATAAAGTGGAGACTTTAGTGGAAAGACTAAAGTAGACAGAGCATAGTGGAAAGACTAAAGTGGAAAGACTGTAGTGGACAAAATAAAGTGGAGACTATAGTGGAAAGACTAAAGTGGAAAGACTAAAGTGGACAGACTATATTGGAAAGACTATAGTGGAAAGACTGTAGTGGACAGAATAAATTGGAGACTATAGTGGAAAGACTAAAGTGGACAGAGAATAGTGGAAAGACTAAAGTGGACAGACTATAGTGGAAAGACTATAGTGGAAAGACTGTAGTGGACAGAATAAAGTGGAGACTATAGTGGACAGAATAAAGTGGAAAGACTAAAGTGGAAAGACTAAAGTGGACAGACTATAGTGGAAAGACTAAAGTGGAAAGACTAAAGTGGATAGACTATAGTGGAAAGAATAAGTGGACAGACTAAAGTGGAAAAACTAAAGACTAAAGTGGACAGACTATAGTGGTAAGACTATAGTGGAAAGACTGTAGTGGACAGAATAAAGTGGAGACTATAGTGGACAGAATAAAGTGGAAAGACTAAAGTGGAAAGACTAAAGTGGACAGACTATAGTGGAAAGACTAAAGTGGACAGACTAAAGTGGAAAGACTATAGTGGAAAGACTAAAGTGGACAGACTATAGTGGAAAGACTATAGTGGGAAGACTGTAGTGGACAGAATAAAGTGGAGAGTATAGTGGTAAGACTAAAGTGGAAACAGAATAGTGGAAAGACTGAAGTGGACAGACTATAGTGGAAAGACTATAGGGGAAAGACTGTAGTGGACAGAATAAAGTGGAGACTTTAGTGGAAAGACTAAAGTAGACAGAGCATAGTGGAAAGACTAAAGTGGAAAGACTGTAGTGGACAAAATAAAGTGGAGACTATAGTGGAAAGACTAAAGTGGAAAGACTAAAGTGGACAGACTATATTGGAAAGACTATAGTGGAAAGACTGTAGTGGACAGAATAAATTGGAGACTATAGTGGAAAGACTAAAGTGGACAGAGAATAGTGGAAAGACTAAAGTGGACAGACTATAGTGGAAAGACTATAGTGGAAAGACTGTAGTGGACAGAATAAAGTGGAGACTATAGTGGAAAGACTAAAGTGGACAGAGAATAGTGGAAAGACTAAAGTGGAAAGACTATAGTGGAAAGACTAAAGTGGAAAGACTAAAGTGGATAGACTATAGTGGAAAGAATAAGTGGACAGACTAAAGTGGAAAAACTAAAGACTAAAGTGGACAGACTATAGTGGTAAGACTATAGTGGAAAGACTGTAGTGGACAGAATAAAGTGGAGACTATAGTGGACAGAATAAAGTGGAAAGACTAAAGTGGAAAGACTAAAGTGGACAGACTATAGTGGAAAGACTAAAGTGGAAAAACTAAAGTGGACAGACTATAGTGGAAAGACTGAAGTGGACAGACTCAGTGGACAGACTAAAGTGTACGCACTGAAGTTGACAGAATAAAGTGGAAAGACTAAAGTGGAAAGACTAAAGTGGATAGACTATAGTGGAAAGACTAAAGTGGACAGACTAAAGTGGAAAATCTAAAGTGGAAAGACTAAAGTGGACAGACTATAGAGGAAAGACTATAGTGGAAAGACTGTAGTGGACAGAATAAAGCGGAAAGACTAAAGTGGACCGACTATAGTGGAATGAATAAAGTGGAAAAACTAAAGTGGAAAGACTAAAGTGGACAGACTATAGTGGAAAGACTATAGTGGAAAGACTGTAGTGGACAGAATAAAGTGGAGACTATAGTGGAAAGACTAAAGTGGTCAGACTATAGTGGAAAGAATGAAGTGGACAGACTAAAGTGGAAAAACTAAAGTGGAAAGACTAAAGTGGACAGACTATAGTGGAAAGATTAAAGTGGAAAGACTAAAGTGGACAGACTATCGTGGAAAGACTATATTGGAAAGACTGTAGTTGACAGAATAAAGTGGAGACTATAGTGGAAAGACTAAAGTGGACAGAGAATAGTGGAAAGACTAAAGTGGACAGACTATAGTGGAAAGATTAAAGTCGACAGACTATATTGGAAAGACTATAGTGGAAAGACTGTAGTGGACAGAATAAATTGGAGACTATAGTGGAAAGACTAAAGTGGACAGAGAATAGTGGAAAGCCTAAAGTGAGTGGAAAGACTATAGTGGAAAGACTGTAGTGGACAGAATAAAGTGGAGACTATAGTGGAAAGACTAAAGTGGACAGAGAATAGTGGAAAGACTAAAGTGGACAGACTATAGTGGAAAGACTAAAGTGGAAAGACTAAAGTGGATAGACTAAAGTGGACAGAGAATAGTGGAAAGCCTAAAGTGAGTGGAAAGACTATAGTGGAAAGACTGTAGTGGAAAGAATAAACTGGAGACTATAGTGGAAAGACTAAAGTGGACAGAGAATAGTGGAAAGACTATATTGGAAAGACTAAAGTGGACAGACAAAAATGGAAAGGTTAACGTGGACAGAATAAAGTGGAGAGTATAGTGGAAAGACTAAAGTGGACAGATAATAGTGGAAAGACTATAGTGGAAAGACTGAAGTCGACAGACTAAAATGGAAAGATTAAAGTGGAAAGACTAAAGTGGACAGACTATAGTGGAAAGACTATAGTGGAAAGACTAAAGTGGAAAGACTAAAGTGAACAGACTATAGTGAAAAGACTATAGTGGAAAGACTGTAGTGGACAGAATAAAGTGGAGACTATAGTGGAAAGACTATAGTGGAAAGACTGTAGTGGACAGAATAAAGTGGAGAATATAGTGGAAAGACTAAAGTGGGAAGAGAATAGTGGAAAGACTAAAGTGGACAGACTAAAATCGAAAGATGAAAGTGGAAAGACTAAAGTGGACAGACTATAGTGGAAAGACTATAGTGGAAAGACTAAAGTGGACAGAGAATAGTGGAAAGACTAAAGTGGATTTACTAAAGTGGAAAGACTGAAGTGGACAGACTCAGTGGACAGACTAAAGTGTACGCACTGTAGTGGACAGAATAAAGTGGAGACTCTAGTGGAACGACTAAAGTGGACGGACTATAGTTGAAAGACTGAAGTCGACAGACTAAAGTGGAAAAACTAAAGTGGAAAGACTAAAGTGGACAGACTATAGTGGAAAGACTATACTGGAAAGACTGTAGTGGACAGAATAAAGTGGAGACTTTAGTGGAAAGACTAAAGTGGAAAGACTAAAGTGGACAGAGAATAGTGGAAAGACTAAAGTGGACAGACTACAGTGGAAAGACTATCGTGGATAGACTGTAGTGGACAGAATAAAGTGGAGACTTTAGTGGAAAGACTAAAGTGGAAAGACTAAAGTGGACAGACTATAGCGGAAAGACTGAAGTCGACAGACTAAAGTGGAAAAACTAAAGTGGAAAGACTATAGTGGAAAGACTATAGTGGAAAGACTAAAGTGGAAAGACTAAAGTGAACAGACTATAGTGAAAAGACTATAGTGGAAAGACTGTAGTGGACAGAATAAAGTGGAGACTATAGTGGAAAGACTATAGTGGAAAGACTGTAGTGGACAGAATAAAGTGGAGAATATAGTGGAAAGACTAAAGTGGGAAGAGAATAGTGGAAAGACTAAAGTGGACAGACTAAAATCGAAAGATGAAAGTGGAAAGACTAAAGTGGACAGACTATAGTGGAAAGACTATAGTGGAAAGACTAAAGTGGACAGAGAATAGTGGAAAGACTAAAGTGGATTTACTAAAGTGGAAAGACTGAAGTGGACAGACTCAGTGGACAGACTAAAGTGTACGCACTGTAGTGGACAGAATAAAGTGGAGACTCTAGTGGAACGACTAAAGTGGACGGACTATAGTTGAAAGACTGAAGTCGACAGACTAAAGTGGAAAAACTAAAGTGGAAAGACTAAAGTGGACAGACTATAGTGGAAAGACTATAGTGGAAAGACTGTAGTGGACAGAATAAAGTGGAGACTTTAGTGGAAAGACTAAAGTGGAAAGACTAAAGTGGACAGAGAATAGTGGAAAGACTAAAGTGGACAGACTACAGTGGAAAGACTATCGTGGATAGACTGTAGTGGACAGAATAAAGTGGAGACTTTAGTGGAAAGACTAAAGTGGAAAGACTAAAGTGGACAGACTATAGCGGAAAGACTGAAGTCGACAGACTAAAGTGGAAAAACTAAAGTGGAAAGACTAAAGTGGACAGACTATAGTGGAAAGACTATAGTGGAAAGACTGTAGTGGACAGAATAAAGTGGAGACTATAGTGGAAAGACTAAAGTGGACAGATAATGGTGGAAAGACTAAAGTGGACAGACTATAGTGGAAAGACTGTAGTGGACATAATAAAGTGGAGACTATAGTGGGAAGACTAAAGTGGACAGAATAAAGTGGAGAGTATAGTGGAAAGACTAAATTGGACAGAGAATAGTGGAAAGACTAAAGTGGACAGACTATAGTGGAAAGACTATAGTCGAAAGACTGTAGTGGACAGAAGAAAGTGGAGACTGTAGTGGAAAGACTAAAGTGGAAAGACTAAAGTGGACAGAGAATAGTGGAAAGACTAAAGTGGACAGACTATAGTGGAAAGACTATAGTGGAAAGACTGTAGTGGACAGAATAAAGTGGAGACTAAAGTGGAAAGACTATAGTGGAAAGAATAAAGTGGAGACTATAGTGGAAAGACTAAAGTGGACAGAGAATAGTGGAAAGACTATATTGAAAGACTAAAGTGGACAGACTAAAATGGAAAGATTAAAGTGGAAAGACTAAAGTGTACAGACTATAGTGGAAAGACTATAATGGAAAGACTAAAGTGGACAGAGAATAGTGGAAAGACTAAAGTGGACAGACTATAGTGGAAAGACTGAAGTGGGCAGACTAAAGTGGAAAAACTAAAGTAGAAAGACTAAAGTGGACAGACTATAGTGGAAAGACTATAGTGGAAAGACTGTAGTGGACAGATTAAAGTGGAGACTATAGTGGAAAGACTATAGTGGAAAGACTGTAGTGGGCAGAATAAAGTGGAAAGACTAAAGTGGACAGACTATAGTGGAAAGACTGAAGTGGAAAGACTCAGTGGACAGACTAAAGTGTACACACTGAAGTGGACAGAATAAAGTGGAAAGACTAAAGTGGACAGACTATATTGGAAAGACTATAGTGGAAAGACTGTAGTGGACAGAATAAATTGGAGACTATAGTGGAAAGACTAAAGTGGACAGAGAATAGTGGAAAGACTAAAGTGGACAGACTATAGTGGAAAGATTATAGTGGAAAGACTGTAGTGGACAGAATAAAGTGGAGACTATAGTGGAAAGTCTAAAGTGGACAGAGAATAGTGGAAAGACTAAAGTGGAAAGACTATAGTGGAAAGACTAAAGTGGAAAGACTAAAGTGGATAGACTATAGTGGAAAGAATAAGTGGACAGACTAAAGTGGAAAAACTAAAGACTAAAGTGGACAGACTATAGTGGTAAGACTATAGTGGAAAGACTGTAGTGGACAGAATAAAGTGGAGACTATAGTGGATAGAATAAAGTGGAAAGACTAAAGTGGAAAGACTAAAGTGGACAGACTATAGTGGAAAGACTAAAGTGGACAGACTAAAGTGGAAACACTATAGTGGAAAGACTAAAGTGGACAGACTATAGTGGAAAGACTATAGTGGGAAGACTGTAGTGGACAGAATAAAGTGGAGAGTATAGGGTAAGACTAAAGTGGAAACAGAATAGTGGAAAGACTGAAGTGGACAGACTATAGTGGAAAGACTATAGGGGAAAGACTGTAGTGGACAGAATAAAGTGGAGACTTTAGTGGAAAGACTAAAGTAGACAGAGCATAGTGGAAAGACTAAAGTGGAAAGACTGTAGTGGACAAAATAAAGTGGAGACTATAGTGGAAAGACTAAAGTGGAAAGACTAAAGTGGACAGACTATATTGGAAAGACTATAGTGGAAAGACTGTAGTGGACAGAATAAATTGGAGACTATAGTGGAAAGACTAAAGTGGACAGAGAATAGTGGAAAGACTAAAGTGGACAGACTATAGTGGAAAGACTATAGTGGAAAGACTGTAGTGGACAGAATAAAGTGGAAAGACTAAAAGTGGACAGACTATAGTGGAAAGACTAAAGTGGAAAAACTAAAGTGGACAGACTATAGTGGAAAGACTGAAGTGGACAGACTCCGTGGACAGACTAAAGTGTACGCACTGAAGTTGACAGAATAAAGTGGAAAGACTAAAGTGGAAAGACTAAAGTGGATAGACTATAGTGGAAAGACTAAAGTGGACAGACTAAAGTGGAAAATCTAAAGTGGAAAGACTAAAGTGGACAGACTATAGAGGAAAGACTATAGTGGAAAGACTGTAGTGGACAGAATAAAGCGGAAAGACTAAAGTGGACCGACTATAGTGGAATGACTAAAGTGGAAAAACGAAAGTGGAAAGACTGAAGTGGACAGACTACAGTGGAAAGACTATAGTGGAAAGACTGTAGTGGAAAGAATAAAGTGGAGACTATAGTGGAAAGACTAAAGTGGACAGAGAATAGTGGAAAGACTATATTGGAAAGACTAAAGTGGACAGACTAAAATGGAAAGATTAAAGTGGAAAGACTAAAGTGTACAGACTATAGTGGAAAGACTATAATGGAAAGACTAAAGTGGACAGAGAATAGTGGAAAGACTAAAGTGGACAGACTAAAGTGGAAAGACTAAAGTGGAAAGACTAAAGTGGACAGACTATAGTGGAAAGACTATAGTGGAAAGACTGTAGTGGACAGAATAAAGTGGAGAGTATAGTGGAAAGACTAAATTGGACAGAGAATAGTGGAAAGACTAAAGTGGACAGACTATAGTGGAAAGACTGTAGTGGACAGAAGAAAGTGGAGACTGTAGTGGAAAGACTAAAGTGGAAAGACTAAAGTGGACAGAGAATAGTGGAAAGACTAAAGTGGACAGACTATAGTGGAAAGACTATAGTGGAAAGACTGTAGTGGACAGAATAAAGTGGAGACTATAGTGGAAAGACTATAGTGGAAAGAATAAAGTGGAGACTATAGTGGAAAGACTAAAGTGGACAGAGAATAGTGGAAAGACTAAATTGGAAAGACTAAAGTGGACAGACTAAAATGGAAAGATTAAAGTGGAAAGACTAAAGTGTACAGACTATAGTGGAAAGACTATAATGGAAAGACTAAAGTGGACAGAGAATAGTGGAAAGATTAAAGTGGACAGACTATAGTGGAAAGACTGAAGTGGGCAGACTAAAGTGGAAAAACTAAAGTAGAAAGACTAAAGTGGACAGACTATAGTGGA
Organism: Branchinecta sandiegonensis; assembly: GCA_030848855.1. Classification (NCBI taxonomy): domain Eukaryota; kingdom Metazoa; phylum Arthropoda; class Branchiopoda; order Anostraca; family Branchinectidae; genus Branchinecta; species Branchinecta sandiegonensis. Next base: position 100,917 of record JAUPMV010000073.1, read on the forward strand.
AAGACTATAGTGGAAAGACTGTAGTGGACAGATTAAAGTGGAGACTATAGTGGAAAGACTATAGTGGAAAGACTGTAGTGGGCAGAATAAAGTGGAAAGACTAAAGTGGATAGACTATAGTGGAAAGACTGAAGTGGAAAGACTCAGTGGACAGACTAAAGTGTACACACTGAAGTGGACAGAATAAAGTGGAAAGACTAAAGTGGAAAGACTAAAGTGGACAGACTATAGTGGAAAGACTAAAGTGGACAAACTAAAGTGGAAAGATTAAAGTGGAAAGACTAAAGTGGACAGACTATACTGGAAAGACTATATTGGAAAGACTGTAGTGGACAGAATAAAGTGGAGACTATAGTGGAAAGACTAAAGTGAAAAGACTAAAGTGGACAGAGAATAGTGGAAAGACTAAAGTGGAGAGACTAAAGTGGAAAGACTATAGTGGAAAGACTAAAGTGGACAGACTATAGTGGAAAGACTATAGTGGAAAGAATGTAGTGGACAGAATAAAGTGGAGAGTATAGTGGTAAGACTAAAGTGGAAACAGAATAGTGGAAAGACTAAAGTGGACAGACTATAGTGGAAAGACTATAGGGGAAAGACTGTAGTGACAGATAAAGTGGAGACTATAGTGGAAAGACTAAAGTAGACAGAGCATAGTGGAAAGACTAAAGTGAAAGACTGTAGCGGACAAAATAAAGTGGAGACTATAGTGGAAAGACTAAAGTGGAAAGACTAAAGTGGAAAGACTATATTGGAAAGGCTATAGTGGAAAGACTGTAGTGGACAGAATAAAGTGGAGACTATAGTGGAAAGACTAAAGTGGACAGAGAATAGTGGAAAGACTATATTGGAAAGACTAAAGTGGACAGACTAAAATGGAAAGATTAAGTGGAAAGACTAAAGTGTACAGACTATAGTGGAAAGACTATAATGGAAAGACTAAAGTGGACAGAGAATAGTGGAAAGACTAAAGTGGACAGACTAAAGTGGAAAGACTAAAGTGGAAAGACTAAAGTGGACAGACTATAGTGGAAAGACTATAGTGGAAAGACTGTAGTGGACAGAATAAAGTGGAGAGTATAGTGGAAAGACTAAAGTGGACAGAGAATAGTGGAAAGACTAAAGTGGACAGACTATAGTGGAAAGACTATAGTCGAAAGACTGTAGTGGACAGAATAAAGTGGAGACTATAGTGGAAAGACTAAAGTGGAAAGACTAAAGTGAACAGAGAATAGTGGAAAGACTAAAGTGGACAGACTATAGTGGAAAGACTATAGTGGAAAGACTTTAGTGGACAGAATAAAGTGGAAAGACTAAAGTGGACAGACTATAGTGGAAAGACTAAAGTGGAAAAACTAAAGTGGAAAGACTAAAGTGGACAGACTATAGTGGAAAGACTATAGTGGAAAGACTAAAGTGGATAGACTATAGTGGACAGACTATAGTGGAAAGACTATAGTGGAAAGACTGTAGTGGACAGATTAAAGTGGAGACTATAGTGGAAAGACTATAGTGGAAAGACTGTAGTGGGCAGAATAAAGTGGAAAGACTAAAGTGGACAGACTATAGTGGAAAGACTAAAGTGGAAAAACTAAAGTGGAAAGACTAAAGTGGACAGACTATAGTGGAAAGACTATAGTGGAAAGACTGTAGTGGACAGAATAAAGTGGAGACTATAGTGGAAAGACTAAAGTGGACAGATAATGGTGGAAAGACTAAAGTGGACAGACTATAGTGGAAAGACTGTAGTGGACATAATAAAGTGGAGACTATAGTGGGAAGACTAAAGTGGACAGAATAAAGTGGAGAGTATAGTGGAAAGACTAAATTGGACAGAGAATAGTGGAAAGACTAAAGTGGACAGACTATAGTGGAAAGACTATAGTCGAAAGACTGTAGTGGACATAAGAAAGTGGAGACTGTAGTGGAAAGACTAAAGTGGAAAGACTAAAGTGGACAGAGAATAGTGGAAAGACTAAAGTGGACAGACTATAGTGGAAAGACTATAGTGGAAAGACTGTAGTGGACAGAATAAAGTGGAGACTAAAGTGGAAAGACTATAGTGGAAAGAATAAAGTGGAGACTATAGTGGAAAGACTAAAGTGGACAGAGAATAGTGGAAAGACTATATTGAAAGACTAAAGTGGACAGACTAAAATGGAAAGATTAAAGTGGAAAGACTAAAGTGTACAGACTATAGTGGAAAGACTATAATGGAAAGACTAAAGTGGACAGAGAATAGTGGAAAGACTAAAGTGGACAGACTATAGTGGAAAGACTGAAGTGGGCAGACTAAAGTGGAAAAACTAAAGTAGAAAGACTAAAGTGGACAGACTATAGTGGAAAGACTATAGTGGAAAGACTGTAGTGGACAGATTAAAGTGGAGACTATAGTGGAAAGACTATAGTGGAAAGACTGTAGTGGGCAGAATAAAGTGGAAAGACTAAAGTGGACAGACTATAGTGGAAAGACTGAAGTGGAAAGACTCAGTGGACAGACTAAAGTGTACACACTGAAGTGGACAGAATAAAGTGGAAAGACTAAAGTGGACAGACTATATTGGAAAGACTATAGTGGAAAGACTGTAGTGGACAGAATAAATTGAAGACTATAGTGGAAAGACTAAAGTGGACAGAGAATAGTGGAAAGATTAAAGTGGACAGACTATAGTGGAAAGATTATAGTGGAAAGACTGTAGTGGACAGAATAAAGTGGAGACTATAGTGGAAAGACTAAAGTGGACAGAGAATAGTGGAAAGACTAAAGTGGAAAGACTATAGTGGAAAGACTAAAGTGGAAAGACTAAAGTGGATAGACTATAGTGGAAAGAATAAGTGGACAGACTAAAGAGGAAAAACTAAAGACTAAAGTGGACAGACTATAGTGGTAAGACTATAGTGGAAAGACTGTAGTGGACAGAATAAAGTGGAGACTATAGTGGACAGAATAAAGTGGAAAGACTAAAGTGGAAAGACTAAAGTGGACAGACTATAGTGGAAAGACTAAAGTGGACAGACTAAAGTGGAAAGACTATAGTGGAAAGACTAAAGTGGACAGACTATAGTGGAAAGACTATAGTGGGAAGACTGTAGTGGACAGAATAAAGTGGAGAGTATAGTGGTAAGACTAAAGTGGAAACAGAATAGTGGAAAGACTGAAGTGGACAGACTATAGTGGAAAGACTATAGGGGAAAGACTGTAGTGGACAGAATAAAGTGGAGACTTTAGTGGAAAGACTAAAGTGGACAGAGAATAGTGGAAAGACTAAAGTGGAAAGACTATAGTGGAAAGACTAAAGTGGAAAGACTAAAGTGGATAGACTATAGTGGAAAGAATAAGTGGACAGACTAAAGTGGAAAAACTAAAGACTAAAGTGGACAGACTATAGTGGTAAGACTATAGTGGAAAGACTGTAGTGGACAGATTAAAGTGGAGACTATAGTGGAAAGACTATAGTGGAAAGACTGTAGTGGGCAGAATAAAGTGGAAAGACTAAAGTGGACAGACTATAGTGGAAAGACTAAAGTGGAAAGACTGTAGTGGACAAAATAAAGTGGAGACTATAGTGGAAAGACTAAAGTGGAAAGACTAAAGTGGACAGACTATATTGGAAAGACTATAGTGGAAAGACTGTAGTGGACAGAATAAATTGGAGACTATAGTGGAAAGACTAAAGTGGACAGAGAATAGTGGAAAGACTAAAGTGGACAGACTATAGTGGAAAGACTATAGTGGAAAGACTGTAGTGGACAGAATAAAGTGGAGACTATAGTGGAAAGACTAAAGTGGACAGAGAATAGTGGAAAGACTAAAGTGGAAAGACTATAGTGGAAAGACTAAAGTGGAAAGACTAAAGTGGATAGACTATAGTGGAAAGAATAAGTGGACAGACTAAAGTGGAAAAACTAAAGACTAAAGTGGACAGACTATAGTGGTAAGACTATAGTGGAAAGACTGTAGTGGACAGAATAAAGTGGAGACTATAGTGGACAGAATAAAGTGGAAAGACTAAAGTGGAAAGACTAAAATGGACAGACTATAGTGGAAAGACTAAAGTGGAAAAACTAAAGTGGACAGACTATAGTGGAAAGACTGAAGTGGACAGACTCAGTGGACAGACTAAAGTGTACGCACTGAAGTTGACAGAATAAAGTGGAAAGACTAAAGTGGAAAGACTAAAGTGGATAGACTATAGTGGAAAGACTAAAGTGGACAGACTAAAGTGGAAAATCTAAAGTGGAAAGACTAAAGTGGACAGACTATAGAGGAAAGACTATAGTGGAAAGACTGTAGTGGACAGAATAAAGCGGAAAGACTAAAGTGGACCGACTATAGTGGAATGACTAAAGTGGAAAAACGAAAGTGGAAAGACTGAAGTGGACAGACTACAGTGGAAAGACTATAGTGGAAAGACTGTAGTGGAAAGAATAAAGTGGAGACTATAGTGGAAAGACTAAAGTGGACAGAGAATAGTGGAAAGACTATATTGGAAAGACTAAAGTGGACAGACTAAAATGGAAAGATTAAAGTGGAAAGACTAAAGTGTACAGACTATAGTGGAAAGACTATAATGGAAAGACTAAAGTGGACAGAGAATAGTGGAAAGACTAAAGTGGACAGACTAAAGTGGAAAGACTAAAGTGGAAAGACTAAAGTGGACAGACTATAGTGGAAAGACTATAGTGGAAAGACTGTAGTGGACTGAATAAAGTGGAGAGTATAGTGGAAAGACTAAATTGGACAGAGAATAGTGGAAAGACTAAAGTGGACAGACTATAGTGGAAAGACTGTAGTGGACAGAAGAAAGTGGAGACTGTAGTGGAAAGACTAAAGTGGAAAGACTAAAGTGGACAGAGAATAGTGGAAAGACTAAAGTGGACAGACTATAGTGGAAAGACTATAGTGGACAGACTGTAGTGGACAGAATAAAGTGGAGACTATAGTGGAAAGACTATAGTGGAAAGAATAAAGTGGAGACTATAGTGGAAAGACTAAAGTGGACAGAGAATAGTGGAAAGACTAAATTGGAAAGACTAAAGTGGACAGACTAAAATGGAAAGATTAAAGTGGAAAGACTAAAGTGTACAGACTATAGTGGAAAGACTATAATGGAAAGACTAAAGTGGACAGAGATTAGTGGAAAGATTAAAGTGGACAGACTATAGTGGAAAGACTGAAGTGGGCAGACTAAAGTGGAAAAACTAAAGTAGAAAGACTAAAGTGGACAGACTATAGTGGAAAGACTATAGTGGAAAGACTGTAGTGGACAGATTAAAGCGGAGACTATAGTGGAAAGACTATAGTGGAAAGACTGTAGTGGGCAGAATAAAGTGGAAAGACTAAAGTGGATAGACTATAGTGGAAAGACTGAAGTGGAAAGACTCAGTGGACAGACTAAAGTGTACACACTGAAGTGGACAGAATAAAGTGGAAAGACTAAAGTGGAAAGACTAAAGTGGACAGACTATAGTGGAAAGACTAAAGTGGACAAACTAAAGTGGAAAGATTAAAGTGGAAAGACTAAAGTGGACAGACTATACTGGAAAGACTATATTGGAAAGACTGTAGTGGACAGAATAAAGTGGAGACTATAGTGGAAAGACTAAAGTGAAAAGACTAAAGTGGACAGAGAATAGTGGAAAGACTAAAGTGGACAGACTAAAGTGGAAAGACTATAGTGGAAAGACTAAAGTGGACAGACTATAGTGGAAAGACTATAGTGGAAAGAATGTAGTGGACAGAATAAAGTGGAGAGTATAGTGGACAGACTAAAGTGGAAAAACTAAAGACTAAAGTGGACAGACTATAGTGGTAAGACTATAGTGGAAAGACTGTAGTGGACAGAATAAAGTGGAGACTATAGTGGACAGAATAAAGTGGAAAGACTAAAGTGGAAAGACTAAAGTGGACAGACTATAGTGGAAAGACTAAAGTGGAAAAACTAAAGTGGACAGACTATAGTGGAAAGACTGAAGTGGACAGACTCAGTGGACAGACTAAAGTGTACGCACTGAAGTTGACAGAATAAAGTGGAAAGACTAAAGTGGAAAGACTAAAGTGGATAGACTATAGTGGAAAGACTAAAGTGGACAGACTAAAGTGGAAAATCTAAAGTGGAAAGACTAAAGTGGACAGACTATAGAGGAAAGACTATAGTGGAAAGACTGTAGTGGACAGAATAAAGCGGAAAGACTAAAGTGGACCGACTATAGTGGAATGACTAAAGTGGAAAAACGAAAGTGGAAAGACTGAAGTGGACAGACTACAGTGGAAAGACTATAGTGGAAAGACTGTAGTGGAAAGAATAAAGTGGAGACTATAGTGGAAAGACTAAAGTGGACAGAGAATAGTGGAAAGACTATATTGGAAAGACTAAAGTGGACAGACTAAAATGGAAAGATTAAAGTGGAAAGACTAAAGTGTACAGACTATAGTGGAAAGACTATAATGGAAAGACTAAAGTGGACAGAGAATAGTGGAAAGACTAAAGTGGACAGACTAAAGTGGAAAGACTAAAGTGGAAAGACTAAAGTGGACAGACTATAGTGGAAAGACTATAGTGGAAAGACTGTAGTGGACAGAATAAAGTGGAGAGTATAGTGGAAAGACTAAATTGGACAGAGAATAGTGGAAAGACTAAAGTGGACAGACTATAGTGGAAAGACTGTAGTGGACAGAAGAAAGTGGAGACTGTAGTGGAAAGACTAAAGTGGAAAGACTAAAGTGGACAGAGAATAGTGGAAAGACTAAAGTGGACAGACTATAGTGGAAAGACTATAGTGGAAAGACTGTAGTGGACAGAATAAAGTGGAGACTATAGTGGAAAGACTATAGTGGAAAGAATAAAGTGGAGACTATAGTGGAAAGACTAAAGTGGACAGAGAATAGTGGAAAGACTAAATTGGAAAGACTAAAGTGGACAGACTAAAATGGAAAGATTAAAGTGGAAAGACTAAAGTGTACAGACTATAGTGGAAAGACTATAATGGAAAGACTAAAGTGGACAGAGATTAGTGGAAAGATTAAAGTGGACAGACTATAGTGGAAAGACTGAAGTGGGCAGACTAAAGTGGAAAAACTAAAGTAGAAAGACTAAAGTGGACAGACTATAGTGGAAAGACTATAGTGGAAAGACTGTAGTGGACAGATTAAAGTGGAGACTATAGTGGAAAGACTATAGTGGAAAGACTGTAGTGGGCAGAATAAAGTGGAAAGACTAAAGTGGATAGACTATAGTGGAAAGACTGAAGTGGAAAGACTCAGTGGACAGACTAAAGTGTACACACTGAAGTGGACAGAATAAAGTGGAAAGACTAAAGTGGAAAGACTAAAGTGGACAGACTATAGTGGAAAGACTAAAGTGGACAAACTAAAGTTGAAAGATTAAAGTGGAAAGACTAAAGTGGACAGACTATACTGGAAAGACTATATTGGAAAGACTGTAGTGGACAGAATAAAGTGGAGACTATAGTGGAAAGACTAAAGTGAAAAGACTAAAGTGGACAGAGAATAGTGGAAAGACTAAAGTGGACAGACTAAAGTGGAAAGACTATAGTGGAAAGACTAAAGTGGACAGACTATAGTGGAAAGACTATAGTGGAAAGAATGTAGTGGACAGAATAAAGTGGAGAGTATAGTGGTAAGAATAAAGTGGAAACAGAATAGTGGAAAGACTAAAGTGGACAGACTATAGTGGAAAGACTATAGGGGAAAGACTGTAGTGGACAGATAAAGTGGAGACTATAGTGGAAAGACTAAAGTAGACAGAGCATAGTGGAAAGACTAAAGTGGAAAGACTGTAGTGGACAAAATAAAGTGGAGACTATAGTGGAAAGACTAAAGTGGAAAGACTAAAGTGGAAAGACTATATTGGAAAGGCTATAGTGGAAAGACTGTAGTGGACAGAATAAAGTGGAGACTATAGTGGAAAGACTAAAGTGGACAGAGAATAGTGGAAAGACTATATTGGAAAGACTAAAGTGGACAGACTAAAATGGAAAGATTAAAGTGGAAAGACTAAAGTGTACAGACTATAGTGGAAAGACTATAATGGAAAGACTAAAGTGGACAGAGAATAGTGGAAAGACTAAAGTGGACAGACTAAAGTGGAAAGACTAAAGTGGAAAGACTAAAGTGGACAGACTATAGTGGAAAGACTATAGTGGAAAGACTGTAGTGGACAGAATAAAGTGGAGAGTATAGTGGAAAGACTAAAGTGGACAGAGAATAGTGGAAAGACTAAAGTGGACAGACTATAGTGGAAAGACTATAGTCGAAAGACTGTAGTGGACAGAATAAAGTGGAGACTATAGTGGAAAGACTAAAGTGGAAAGACTAAAGTGAACAGAGAATAGTGGAAAGACTAAAGTGGACAGACTATAGTGGAAAGACTATAGTGGAAAGACTTTAGTGGACAGAATAAAGTGGAAAGACTAAAGTGGACAGACTATAGTGGAAAGACTAAAGTGGAAAAACTAAAGTGGAAAGACTAAAGTGGACAGACTATAGTGGAAAGACTATAGTGGAAAGACTAAAGTGGATAGACTATAGTGGAAAGACTAAAGTGTACAGACTATAGTGGAAAGACTATAGTGGAAAAAATGTAGTGGACAGAATAAAGTGGAGACTATAGTGGAAAGACTAAAGTGGACAGAGTTAGTGGAAAGACTAAAGTGGACTGACTATCGTGGACAGACTATAGTCGAAAGACTGTAGTGGACAGAATAAAGTTGAGACGATAGTGGAAAGACTAAAGTGGAAAGACTAAAGTGGACAGAGAATAGTGGAAAGACTAAAGTGGACTGACTATAGTGGAAAGACTATAGTGGAAAGACTGTAGTGGACAGAATAAAGGGGAGACTATAGTGGAAAGACTAAAGTGGACAGACTAGAGTGGAAAGAATAAAGTGGACAGACTAAAGTGGAAAAACTAAAGTGGAAAGACTAAAGTGGACAGACTATAGTGGAAAGACTATAGTGGAAAGACTAAAGTGGACAAGAGTGGAAAGAATAAAGTAGACGGACTAAAGTGGAAAAACTAAAGTGGAAAGACTAAAGTGGACAGACTATAGTGGAAAGACTATAGTGGAAAGACTAAAGTGGATAGACTATAGTGGAAAGACTAAAGTGGACAGACGAAAGTGGAAAATCTAAAGTGGAAATTCTAAAGTGGACAGACTATAGTGGAAAGACTATAGTGGAAAGACTGTAGTGGACAGAATAAAGTGGAAAGACTAAAGTGGACAGACTATAGTGGAAAGAATAAAGTGGAAAAACTAAAGTGGAAAGACTAAAGTGGACAGACTATAGTGGAAAGACTATAGTGGAAAGACTGTAGTGGACAGAATAAAGTGGAGACTATAGTGGAAAGACTAAAGTGGTCAGACTATAGTGGAAAGAATGAAGTGGACAGACTAAAGTGGAAAAACTAAAGTGGAAAGACTAAAGTGGACAGACTATAGTGGAAAGATTAAAGTGGAAAGACTAAAGTGGACAGACTATCGTGGAAAGACTATATTGGAAAGACTGTAGTTGACAGAATAAAGTGGAGACTATAGTGGAAAGACTAAAGTGGACAGAGAATAGTGGAAAGACTAAAGTGGACAGACTATAGTGGAAAGATTAAAGTCGACAGACTATATTGGAAAGACTATAGTGGAAAGACTGTAGTGGACAGAATAAATTGGAGACTATAGTGGAAAGACTAAAGTGGACAGAGAATAGTGGAAAGACTAAAGTGAGTGGAAATACTATAGTGGAAAGACTGTAGTGGACAGAATAAAGTGGAGACTATAGTGGAAAGACTAAAGTGGACAGAGAATAGTGGAAAGACTAAAGTGGACAGACTATAGTGGAAAGACTAAAGTGGAAAGACTAAAGTGGATAGACTATAGTGGAAAGAATAAGTGGACAGACTAAAGTGGAAAAACTAAAGACTAAAGTGGACATATAGACTATAGTGGAAAGACTATAGTGGACAGAGAATAGTGGAAAGACTAAAGTAGACAGACTAAAGTGGAAAGACTGTAGTGGAAAGAATAAAGTGGAGACTATAGTGGAAAGACGAAAGTGGACAGAGAATAGTGGAAAGACTATATTGGAAAGACTAAAGTGGACAGATAATAGTGGAAAGACTATAGTGGAAAGACTGAAGTCGACAGACTAAAATGGAAAGATTAAAGTGGAAAGACTAAAGTGGAAAGACTAAAGTGAACAGACTATAGTGAAAAGACTATAGTGGAAAGACTGTAGTGGACAGAATAAAGTGGAGACTATAGTGGAAAGACTATAGTGGAAAGACTGTAGTGGACAGAATAAAGTGGAGAATATAGTGGAAAGACTAAAGTGGGAAGAGAATAGTGGAAAGACTAAAGTGGACAGACTAAAATCGAAAGATGAAAGTGGAAAGACTAAAGTGGACAGACTATAGTGGAAAGACTATAGTGGAAAGACTAAAGTGGACAGAGAATAGTGGAAAGACTAAAGTGGATTTACTAAAGTGGAAAGACTGAAGTGGACAGACTCAGTGGACAGACTAAAGTGTACGCACTGTAGTGGACAGAATAAAGTGGAGACTCTAGTGGAACGACTAAAGTGGACGGACTATAGTTGAAAGACTGAAGTCGACAGACTAAAGTGGAAAAACTAAAGTGGAAAGACTAAAGTGGACAGACTATAGTGGAAAGACTATAGTGGAAAGACTGTAGTGGACAGAATAAAGTGGAGACTTTAGTGGAAAGACTAAAGTGGAAAGACTAAAGTGGACAGAGAATAGTGGAAAGACTAAAGTGGACAGACTACAGTGGAAAGACTATCGTGGATAGACTGTAGTGGACAGAATAAAGTGGAGACTTCAGTGGAAAGACTAAAGTGGAAAGACTAAAGTGGACAGACTATAGTGGAAAGACTGAAGTCGACAGACTAAAGTGGAAAAACTAAAGTGGAAAGACTAAAGTGGACAGACTATAGTGGAAAGACTATAGTGGAAAGACTGTAGTGGACAGAATAAAGTGGAGACTATAGTGGAACGACTAAAGTGGACAGATAATGGTGGAAAGACTAAAGTGGACAGACTATAGTGGAAAGACTGTAGTGGACATAATAAAGTGGAGACTATAGTGGGAAGACTAAAGTGGACAGAATAAAGTGGAGAGTATAGTGGAAAGACTAAAGTGGACAGAGAATAGTGGAAAGACTAAAGTGGACAGACTATAGTGGAAAGACTGTAATGGACAGAATAAAGTGGAGACTATAGTGGAAAGACTAAAGTGGAAAGACTAAAGTGGACAGAGAGTAGTGGAAAGACTAAAGTGGAAAGACTGTAGTGGACAGAATAAAGTGGAGACTATAGTGGAAAGACTAAAGTGGAAAGACTAAAGTGGACAGACTATAGTGGAAAGACGATAGTGGAAAGACTGTAGTGGACAGAATAAAATGGAGACTATAGTGGAAAGACTAAAGTGGACAGAGAGTATTGGAAAGACTAAAGTGGACAGACTATAGTGGAAAGACTGTAGTGGACAGAATAAAGTGGAGACTCTAGTGGAAAGACTAAAGTGGACGGACTATAGTTGAAAGACTGAAGTCGACAGACTAAAGTGGAAAAACTAAAGTGGAAAGACTAAAGTGGACAGACTATAGTGGAAAGACTATAGTGGAAAGACTGTAGTGGACAAAATAAAGTGGAGGCTATAGTGGAAAGACTAAAGTGGACAGAGAATAGTGGAAAGACTAAAGTGGACAGACTACAGTGGAAATACTGTAGTGGACAGAGAATAGTGGAAAGACTAAAGTGGACAGACTATAGTGGAAAGACTGTAGTGGACAGAATAAAGTGGAGACTATAGTTGAAAGACTAAAGTGGACAGAGAATAGTGGAAAGACTAAATTGGAAAGACTGTACTGGACAGAATAAAGTGGAGACTATAGTGGAAAGACTAAAGTGGAAAGACTAAAGTGGAAAGACTGAAGTGGACAGACTATAGTGGAAAGACTAAAGTGGAAAGACTGTAGTGGACAGAATAAAGTGGAGACTATAGTGGAAAGACTAAAGTGGAAAGACTAAAGATGACAGACTATAGTGGAAAGACTATAGTGGAAAGAGTGTAGTGGACAGAATAAAGTGGAAACTATAGTGGAAAGGCTAAAGTGGACAGAGAATAGTGGAAAGACTAAAGTGGACAGACTATAGTGGAAAGACTATCGTGGATAGACTGTAGTGGACAGAATAAAGTGGAGACTTTAGTGGAAAGACTAAAGTGGAAAGACTAAAGTGGACAGACTATAGTGGAAAGACTGAAGTCGACAGACTAAAGTGGAAAAACTAAAGTGGAAAGACTAAAGTGGACAGACTATAGTGGAAAGACTATAGTGGAAAGACTGTAGTGGACAGAATAAAGTGGAGACTATAGTGGAATGACTAAAGTGGACAGAGAATGGTGGAAAGACTAAAGTGGACAGACTTTAGTGGAAAGACTGTAGTGGACATAATAAAGTGGAGACTATAGTGGGAAGACTAAAGTGGACAGACTATAGTGGAAAGACTGAAGTGGAAAGACTCAGTGGACAGAATAAAGTGGAGACTTTAGTGGAAAGACTAAAGTGGAAAGACTATAGTGGAAAGACTGAAGTGGAAAGACTCAGTGGACAGACTAAAGTGTACACACTGAAGTGGACAGAATAAAGTGGAAAGACTAAAGTGGACAGACTATAGTGGAAAGACTAAAGTGGACAGACTAAACTGGAAAGATTAAAGTGGAAAGACTAAAGTGGACAGAGAATAGTGGAAAGACTAAAGTGGACAGACTATAGTGGAAAGACTAAAGTGGACAGACTAAATTGGAAAGACTATAGTGGAAAGACTAAAGTGGACAAACCATAGTGGAAAGACTATAGTGGAAAGACTGTAGTGGACAGAATAAAGTGGAGAGTATAGTGGAAAGACTAAAGTGGAAAGACTGTAGTGGACAAAATAAAAAGGAGACTATAGTGGAAAGACTAAAGTGGAAAAACTAAAGTGGACATACTATATTGGAAAGACCATAGTGGAAAGACTGTAGTGGACAGAATAAAGAGGAGTCTATAGTGGAAAGACTAAAGTGGAAAGACTAAAGTGGATAGACTATAGTGGAAAGAATAAGTGGACAGACTAAAGTGGAAAAACTAAAGTGGAAAAACTAAAGTGGACAGACTATAGTGGAAAGACTATAGTGGAAAGACTATAATGGAAAGACTAAAGTGGACAGAGAATAGTGGAAAGACTAAAGTGGACAGACTAAAGTGGAAAGACTAAAGTGGAAAGACTAAAGTGGACAGACTATAGTGGAAAGACTATAGTGGAAAGACTGTAGTGGACAGAATAAAGTGGAGAGTATAGTGGAAAGACTAAAGTGGACAGAGAATAGTGGAAAGACTAAAGTGGACAGACTATAGTGGAAAGACTATAGTCGAAAGACTGTAGTGGACAGAATAAAGTGGAGACTATAGTGGAAAGACTAAAGCGGAAAGACTAAAGTGAACAGAGAATAGTGGAAAGACTAAAGTGGACAGACTATAGTGGAAAGACTATAGTGGAAAGACTGTAGTGGACAGAATAAAGTGGAAAGACTAAAGTGGACAGACTATAGTGGAAAGACTAAAGTGGAAAAACTAAAGTGGAAAGACTAAAGTGGACAGACTATAGTGGAAAGATTATAGTGGAAAGACTAAAGTGGATAGACTATAGTGGAAAGACTAAAGTGTACAGACTATAGTGGAAAGACTATAGTGGAAAAAATGTAGTGGACAGAATAAAGTGGAGACTATAGTGGAAAGACTAAAGTGGACAGAGAATACGTGGAAAGACTAAAGTGGACTGACTATCGTGGACAGACTATAGTCGAAAGACTGTAGTGGACAGAATAAAGTTGAGACGATAGTGGAAAGACTAAAGTGGACAGAGAATAGTGGAAAGACTAAAGTGGACTGACTATAGTGGAAAGACTATAGTGGAAAGACTGTAGTGGACAGAATAAAGGGGAGACTATAGTGGAAAGACTAAAGTGGACAGACTAGAGTGGAAAGAATAAAGTGGACAGACTAAAGTGGAAAAACTAAAGTGGAAAGACTAAAGTGGACAGACTATAGTTGAAAGACTATAGTGGAAAGACTAAAGTGGACAGACTAGAGTGGAAAGAATAAAGTGGACAGACTAAAGTGGAAAAACTAAAGTGGAAAGACTAAAGTGGACAGACTATAGTGGAAAGACTATAGTGGAAAGACTAAAGTGGACAGACTAGAGTGGAAAGAATAAAGTGGACAGACTAAAGTGGAAAAACTAAAGTGGAAAGACTAAAGTGGACAGACGAAAGTGGAAAATCTAAAGTGGAAATTCTAAAGTGGACAGACTATAGTGGAAAGACTATAGTGGAAAGACTGTAGTGGACAGAATAAAGTGGAAAGACTAAAGTGGACAGACTATAGTGGAAAGAATAAAGTGGAAAAACTAAAGTGGAAAGACTAAAGTGGACAGACTATAGTGGAAAGACTATAGTGGAAAGACTGTAGTGGACAGAATAAAGTGGAGACTATAGTGGAAAGACTAAAGTGGTCAGACTATAGTGGAAAGAATGAAGTGGACAGACTAAAGTGGAAAAACTAAAGTGGAAAGACTAAAGTGGACAGACTATAGTGGAAAGATTAAAGTGGAAAAACTAAAGTGGAAAGACTAAAGTGGACAGACTATAGTGGAAAGACTATAGTGGAAAGACTGTAGTTGACAGAATAAAGTGGAGACTATAGTGGAAAGACTAAAGTGGACAGAGAATAGTGGAAAGACTAAAGTGGACAGACTATAGTGGAAAGATTAAAGTCGACAGACTATATTGGAAAGACTATAGTGGAAAGACTGTAGTGGACAGAATAAATTGGAGACTATAGTGGAAAGACTAAAGTGGACAGAGAATAGTGGAAAGCCTAAAGTGAGTGGAAAGACTATAGTGGAAAGACTGTAGTGGACAGAATAAAGTGGAGACTATAGTGGAAAGACTAAAGTGGACAGAGAATAGTGGAAAGACTAAAGTGGACAGACTATAGTGGAAAGACTAAAGTGGAAAGACTAAAGTGGATAGACTAAAGTGGACAGAGAATAGT
This sequence comes from Branchinecta sandiegonensis, assembly GCA_030848855.1. NCBI lineage: Eukaryota > Metazoa > Arthropoda > Branchiopoda > Anostraca > Branchinectidae > Branchinecta > Branchinecta sandiegonensis. The sequence goes on from JAUPMV010000073.1 coordinate 116,047, forward strand.
GGAAAGCCTAAAGTGAGTGGAAAGACTATAGTGGAAAGACTGTAGTGGAAAGAATAAAGTGGAGACTATAGTGGAAAGACTAAAGTGGACAGAGAATAGTGGAAAGACTATATTGGAAAGACTAAAGTGGACAGACAAAAATGGAAAGGTTAAAGTGGACAGAATAAAGTGGAGAGTATAGTGTAAAGACTAAAGTGGACAGATAATAGTGGAAAGACTATAGTGGAAAGACTGAAGTCGACAGACTAAAATGGAAAGATTAAAGTGGAAAGACTAAAGTGGACGGACTATAGTGGAAAGACTATAGTGGAAAGACTAAAGTGGAAAGACTAAAGTGAACAGACTATAGTGAAAAGACTATAGTGGAAAGACTGTAGTGGACAGAATAAATTGGAGACTATAGTGGAAAGACTATAGTGGAAAGACTGTAGTGGACAGAATAAAGTGGAGAATATAGTGGAAAGACTAAAGTGGGAAGAGAATAGTGGAAAGACTAAAGTGGACAGACTAAAATCGAAAGATGAAAGTGGAAAGACTAAAGTGGACAGACTATAGTGGAAAGACTATAGTGGAAAGACTAAAGTGGACAGAGAATAGTGGAAAGACTAAAGTGGATTTACTAAAGTGGAAAGACTGAAGTGGACAGACTCAGTGGACAGACTAAAGTGTACGCACTGTAGTGGACAGAATAAAGTGGAGACTCTAGTGGAACGACTAAAGTGGACGGACTATAGTTGAAAGACTGAAGTCGACAGACTAAAGTGGAAAAACTAAAGTGGAAAGACTAAAGTGGACAGACTATAGTGGAAAGACTATAGTGGAAAGACTGTAGTGGACAGAATAAAGTGGAGACTTTAGTGGAAAGACTAAAGTGGAAAGACTAAAGTGGACAGAGAATAGTGGAAAGACTAAAGTGGACAGACTACAGTGGAAAGACTATCGTGGATAGACTGTAGTGGACAGAATAAAGTGGAGACTTTAGTGGAAAGACTAAAGTGGAAAGACTAAAGTGGACAGACTATAGCGGAAAGACTGAAGTCGAGAGACTAAAGTGGAAAAACTAAAGTGGAAAGACTAAAGTGGACAGACTATAGTGGAAAGACTGTAGTGGACAGAATAAAGTGGAGACTATAGTGGAACGACTAAAGTGGACAGATAATGGTGGAAAGACTAAAGTGGACAGACTATAGTGGAAAGACTGTAGTGGACATAATAAAGTGGAGACTATAGTGGGAAGACTAAAGTGGACAGAATAAAGTGGAGAGTATAGTGGAAAGACTAAAGTGGACAGAGAATAGTGGAAAGACTAAAGTGGACAGACTATAGTGGAAAGACTGTAATGGACAGAATAAAGTGGAGACTATAGTGGAAAGACTAAAGTGGAAAGACTAAAGTGGACAGAGAGTAGTGGAAAGACTAAAGTGGAAAGACTGTAGTGGACAGAATAAAGTGGAGACTATAGTGGAAATACTAAAGTGGAAAGACTAAAGTGGACAGACTATAGTGGAAAGACGATAGTGGAAAGACTGTAGTGGACAGAATAAAATGGAGACTATAGTGGAAAGACTAAAGTGGACAGAGAGTATTGGAAAGACTAAAGTGGACAGACTATAGTGGAAAGACTGTAGTGGACAGAATAAAGTGGAGACTCTAGTGGAAAGACTAAAGTGGACGGACTATAGTTGAAAGACTGAAGTCGACAGACTAAAGTGGAAAAACTAAAGTGGAAAGACTAAAGTGGACAGACTATAGTGGAAAGACTATAGTGGAAAGACTGTAGTGGACAGAATAAAGTGGAGACTATAGTGGAAAGACTAAAGTGGACAGAGAATAGTGGAAAGACTAAAGTGGACAGACTACAGTGGAAATACTGTAGTGGACAGAGAATAGTGGAAAGACTAAAGTGGACAGACTATAGTGGAAAGACTGTAGTGGACAGTATAAAGTGGAGACTATAGTGGAAAGACTAAAGTGGACAGAGAATAGTGGAAAGACTAAATTGGAAAGACTGTACTGGACAGAATAAAGTGGAGACTATAGTGGAAAGACTAAAGTGGAAAGACTAAAGTGGAAAGACTGAAGTGGACAGACTATAGTGGAAAGACTAAAGTGGAAAGACTGTAGTGGACAGAATAAAGTGGAGACTATAGTGGAAAGACTAAAGTGGAAAGACTAAAGTGGACAGACTATAGTGGAAAGACTATAGTGGAAAGACTGTAGTGGACAGAATAAAGTGGAAACTATAGTGGAAAGGCTAAAGTGGACAGAGAATAGTGGAAAGACTAAAGTGGACAGACTATAGTGGAAAGACTATCGTGGATAGACTGTAGTGGACAGAATAAAGTGGAGACTTTAGTGGAAAGACTAAAGTGGAAAGACTAAAGTGGACAGACCATAGTGGAAAGACTGAAGTCGACAGACTAAAGTGGAAAAACTAAAGTGGAAAGACTAAAGTGGACTGACTATAGTGGAAAGACTATAGTGGAAAGACTGTAGTGGACAGAATAAAGTGGAGACTATAGTGGAATGACTAAAGTGGACAGAGAATGGTGGAAAGACTAAAGTGGACAGACTATAGTGGAAAGATTGTAGTGGACATAATAAAGTGGAGACTATAGTGGGAAGACTAAAGTGGACAGACTATAGTGGAAAGACTGAAGTTGAAAGACTCAGTGGACAGAATAAAGTGGAGACTTTAGTGGAAAGACTAAAGTGGAAAGACTATAGTGGAAAGACTGAAGTGGACAGACTATAGTGGAAAGACTAAAGTGGACAGACTAAAGTGGAAAGACTATAGTGGAAAGACTAAAGTGGACAAACCATAGTGGAAAGACTATAGTGGAAAGACTGTAGTGGACAGAATAAAGTGGAGAGTATAGTGGAAAGACAAAAGTGGAAAGACTGTAGTGGACAAAATAAAAAGGAGACTATAGTGGAAAGACTAAAGTGGAAAAACTAAAGTGGACATACTATATTGGAAAGACTATAGTGGAGAGACTGTAGTGGACAGAATAAAGAGGAGTCTATAGTGGAAAGACTAAAGTGGAAAGACTAAAGTGGATAGACTATAGTGGAAAGAATAAGTGGACAGACTAAAGTGGAAAAACTAAAGTGGAAAGACTAAAGTGGACAGACTATAGAGGAAAGACTATAGTGGAAAGACTGTAGTGGACAGAATAAAGTTGATACTATAGTGGAAAGACTAAAGTGGACAGAGAATAGTGGAAAGACTAAAGTGGACAGACTATAGTGGAAAGACTAAAGTGGAAAGACTAAAGTGGATAGACTATAGTGGAAAGAATAAGTGTACGGACTAAAGTGGAAAAACTAAAGTGGAAAGACTAAAGTGGACAGACTATAGTGGAAAGACTATAGTGGAAAGACTGTAGTGGACAGAATAAAGTGGAGACTTTAGTGGAAAGACTAAAGTGGAAAGACTAAACTGGACAGAGAATAGTGGAAAGACTAAAGTGGACAGACTACAGTGGAAAGACTATCGTGGATAGACTGTAGTGGACAGAATAAAGTGGAGACTTCAGTGGAAAGACTAAAGTGGAAAGACTAAAGTGGACAGACTATAGTGGAAAGACTGAAGTCGACAGACTAAAGTGGAAAAACTAAAGTGGAAAGACTAAAGTGGACAGACTATAGTGGAAAGACTATAGTGGAAAGACTGTAGTGGACAGAATAAAGTGGAGACTATAGTGGAACGACTAAAGTGGACAGATAATGGTGGAAAGACTAAAGTGGACAGACTATAGTGGAAAGACTGTAGTGGACATAATAAAGTGGAGACTATAGTGGGAAGACTAAAGTGGACAGAATAAAGTGGAGGGTATAGTGGAAAGACTAAAGTGGACAGAGAATAGTGGAAAGACTAAAGTGGACAGACTATAGTGGAAAGACTGTAATGGACAGAATAAAGTGGAGACTATAGTGGAAAGACTAAAGTGGAAAGACTAAAGTGGACAGAGAGTAGTGGAAAGACTAAAGTGGAAAGACTGTAGTGGACAGAATAAAGTGGAGACTATAGTGGAAAGACTAAAGTGGAAAGACTAAAGTGGACAGACTATAGTGGAAAGACGATAGTGGAAAGACTGTAGTGGACAGAATAAAATGGAGACTATAGTGGAAAGACTAAAGTGGACAGAGAGTATTGGAAAGACTAAAGTGGACAGACTATAGTGGAAAGACTGTAGTGGACAGAATAAAGTGGAGACTCTAGTGGAAAGACTAAAGTGGACGGACTATAGTTGAAAGACTGAAGTCGACAGACTAAAGTGGAAAAACTAAAGTGGAAAGACTAAAGTGGACAGACTATAGTGGAAAGACTATAGTGGAAAGACTGTAGTGGACAGAATAAAGTGGAGACTATAGTGGAAAGACTAAAGTGGACAGAGAATAGTGGAAAGACTAAAGTGGACAGACTACAGTGGAAATACTGTAGTGGACAGAGAATAGTGGAAAGACTAAAGTGGACAGACTATAGTGGAAAAACTGTAGTGGACAGAATAAAGTGGAGACTATAGTGGAAAGACTAAAGTGGACAGAGAATAGTGGAAAGACTAAATTGGAAAGACTGTACTGGACAGAATAAAGTGGAGACTATAGTGGAAAGACTAAAGTGGAAAGACTAAAGTGGAAAGACTGAAGTGGACAGACTATAGTGGAAAGACTAAAGTGGAAAGACTGTAGTGGACAGAATAAAGTGGCGACTATAGTGGAAAGACTAAAGTGGAAAGACTAAAGATGACAGACCATAGTGGAAAGACTATAGTGGAAAGACTGTAGTGGACAGAATAAAGTGGAAACTATAGTGGAAAGGCTAAAGTGGACAGAGAATAGTGGAAAGACTAAAGTGGACAGACTATAGTGGAAAGACTATCGTGGATAGACTGTAGTGGACAGAATAAAGTGGAGACTTTAGTGGAAAGACTAAAGTGGAAAGACTAAAGTGGACAGACTATAGTGGAAAGACTGAAGTCGACAGACTAAAGTGGAAAAACTAAAGTGGAAAGACTAAAGTGGACAGACTATAGTGGAAAGACTATAGTGGAAAGACTGTAGTGGACAGAATAAAGTGGAGACTATAGTGGAATGACTAAAGTGGACAGAGAATGGTGGAAAGACTAAAGTGGACAGACTTTAGTGGAAAGACTGTAGTGGACATAATAAAGTGGAGACTATAGTGGGAAGACTAAAGTGGACAGATTATAGTGGAAAGACTGAAGTGGAAAGACTCAGTGGACAGAATAAAGTGGAGACTTTAGTGGAAAGACTAAAGTGGAAAGACTATAGTGGAAAGACTGAAGTGGAAAGACTCAGTGGACAGACTAAAGTGTACACACTGAAGTGGACAGAATAAAGTGGAAAGACTAAAGTGGACAGACTATAGTGGAAAGACTAAAGTGGACAGACTAAAGTGGAAAGATTAAAGTGGAAAGACTAAAGTGGACAGAGAATAGTGGAAAGACTAAAGTGGACAGACTATAGTGGAAAGACTAAAGTGGACAGACTAAAGTGGAAAGACTATAGTGGAAAGACTAAAGTGGACAAACCGTAGTGGAAAGACTATAGTGGAAAGACTGTAGTGGACAGAATAAAGTGGAGAGTATAGTGGAAAGACTAAAGTGGAAAGACTGTAGTGGACAAAATAAAAAGGAGACTATAGTGGAAAGACTAAAGTGGAAAAACTAAAGTGGACATACTATATTGGAAAGACTATAGTGGAGAGACTGTAGTGGACAGAATAAAGAGGAGTCTATAGTGGAAAGACTAAAGTTGAAAGACTAAAGTGGATAGACTATAGTGGAAAGAATAAGTGGACAGACTAAAGTGGAAAAACTAAAGTGGAAAGACTAAAGTTGACAGACTATAGTGGAAAGACTAAAGTGGACAGACTAAAGTGGAAAGACTATAGTGGAAAGACTAAAGTGGACAAACCGTAGTGGAAAGACTATAGTGGAAAGACCGTAGTGGACAGAATAAAGTGGAGAGTATAGTGGAAAGACAAAAGTGGAAAGACTGTAGTGGACAAAATAAAAAGGAGACTATAGTGGAAAGACTAAAGTGGAAAAACTAAAGTGGACATACTATATTGGAAAGACTATAGTGGAGAGACTGTAGTGGACAGAATAAAGAGGAGTCTATAGTGGAAAGACTAAAGTGGAAAGACTAAAGTGGATAGACTATAGTGGAAAGAATAAGTGGACAGACTAAAGTGGAAAAACTAAAGTGGAAAGACTAAAGTGGACAGACTATAGTGGAAAGACTATAGTGGAAAGACTGTAGTGGACAGAATAAAGTGGATACTATAGTGGAAAGACTAAAGTGGACAGAGAATAGTGGAAAGACTAAAGTGAACAGACTATAGTGGAAAGACTAAAGTGGAAAGACTAAAGTGGATAGACTATAGTGGAAAGAATAAGTGTACGGACTAAAGTGGAAAAACTAAAGTGGAAAGACTAAAGTGAACAGACTATAGTGGAAAGACTATAGTGGAAAGACTGTAGTGGACAGAATAAAGTGGAGACTTTAGTGGAAAGACTAAAGTGGAAAGACTAAAGTGGACAGAGAATAGTGGAAAGACTAAAGTGGAAAGACTACAGTGGAAAGACTATCGTGGATAGACTGTAGTGGACAGAATAAAGTGGAGACTTCAGTGGAAAGACTAAAGTGGAAAGACTAAAGTGGACAGACTATAGTGGAAAGACTGAAGTCGACAGACTAAAGTGGAAAAACTAAAGTGGAAAGACTAAAGTGGACAGACTATAGTGGAAAGACTATAGTGGAAAGACTGTAGTGGACAGAATAAAGTGGAGACTATAGTGGAACGACTAAAGTGGACAGATAATGGTGGAAAGACTAAAGTGGACAGACTATAGTGGAAAGACTGTAGTGGACATAATAAAGTGGAGACTATAGTGGGAAGACTAAAGTGGACAGAATAAAGTGGAGAGTATAGTGGAAAGACTAAAGTGGACAGAGAATAGTGGAAAGACTAAACTGGACAGACTATAGTGGAAAGACTGTAATGGACAGAATAAAGTGGAGACTATAGTGGAAAGACTAAAGTGGAAAGACTAAAGTGGACAGAGAGTAGTGGAAAGACTAAAGTGCAAAGACTGTAGTGGACAGAACAAAGTGGAGACTATAGTGGAAAGACTAAAGTGGAAAGACTAAAGTGGACAGACTATAGTGGAAAGACGATAGTGGAAAGACTGTAGTGGACAGAATAAAATGGAGACTATAGTGGAAAGACTAAAGTGGACAGAGAGTATTGGAAAGACTAAAGTGGACAGACTATAGTGGAAAGACTGTAGTGGACAGAATAAAGTGGAGACTCTAGTGGAAAGACTAAAGTGGACGGACTATAGTTGAAAGACTGAAGTCGACAGACTAAAGTGGAAAAACTAAAGTGGAAAGACTAAAGTGGACAGACTATAGTGGAAAGACTATAGTGGAAAGACTGTAGTGGACAGAATGAAGTGGAGACTATAGTGGAAAGACTAAAGTGGACAGAGAATAGTGGAAAGACTAAAGTGGACAGACTACAGTGGAAATACTGTAGTGGACAGAGAATAGTGGAAAGACTAAAGTGGACAGACTATAGTGGAAAGACTGTAGTGGACAGAATAAAGTGGAGACTATAGTGGAAAGACTAAAGTGGACAGAGAATAGTGGAAAGACTAAATTGGAAAGACTGTACTGGACAGAATAAAGTGGAGACTATAGTGGAAAGACTAAAGTGGAAAGACTAAAGTGGAAAGACTGAAGTGGACAGACTATAGTGGAAAGACTAAAGTGGAAAGACTGTAGTGGACAGAATAAAGTGGAGACTATAGTGGAAACACTAAAGTGGAAAGACTAAAGATGACAGACTATAGTGGAAAGACTATAGTGGAAAGACTGTAGTGGACAGAATAAAGTGGAGACTTTAGTGGAAAGACTAAAGTGGAAAGACTAAAGTGGACAGACTATAGTGGAAAGACTGAAGTCGACAGACTAAAGTGGAAAAACTAAAGTGGAAAGACTAAAGTGAACAGACTATAGTGGAAAGACTATAGTGGAAAGACTGTAGTGGACAGAATAAAGTGGACACTATAGTGGAATGACTAAAGTGGACAGAGAATGGTGGAAAGACTAAAGTGGACAGACTTTAGTGGAAAGACTGTAGTGGACATAATAAAGTGGAGACTATAGTGGGAAGACTAAAGTGGACAGACTATAGTGGAAAGACTGAAGTGGAAAGACTCAGTGGACAGAATAAAGTGGAGACTTTCGTGGAAAGACTAAAGTGGAAAGACTATAGTGGAAAGACTGAAGTGGAAAGACTCAGTGGACAGACTAAAGTGTACACACTGAAGTGGACAGAATAAAGTGGAAAGACTAAAGTGGACAGACTATAGTGGAAAGACTAAAGTGGACAGACTAAAGTGGAAAGATTAAAGTGGAAAGACTAAAGTGGACAGAGAATAGTGGAAAGACTAAAGTGGACAGACTATAGTGGAAAGACTAAAGTGGACAGACTAAAGTGGAAAGACTATAGTGGAAAGACTAAAGTGGACAAACCATAGCGGAAAGACTATAGTGGAAAGACTGTAGTGGACAGAATAAAGTGGAGAGTATAGTGGAAAGACTAAAGTGGAAAGACTGTAGTGGACAAAATAAAAAGGAGACTATAGTGGAAAGACTAAAGTGGAAAAACTAAAGTGGACATACTATATTGGAAAGACCATAGTGGAAAGACTGTAGTGGACAGAATAAAGAGGAGTCTATAGTGGAAAGACTAAAGTGGAAAGACTAAAGTGGATAGACTATAGTGGAAAGAATAAGTGGACAGACTAAAGTGGAAAAACTAAAGTGGAAAGACTAAAGTGGACAGACTATAGTGGAAAGACTATAGTGGAAAGACTATAATGGAAAGACTAAAGTGGACAGAGAATAGTGGAAAGACTAAAGTGGACAGACTAAAGTGGAAAGACTAAAGTGGAGAGACTAAAGTGGACAGACTACAGTGGAAAGACTATAGTGGAAAGACTGTAGTGGACGGAATAAAGTGGAGAGTATAGTGGAAAGACTAAAGTGGACAGAGAATAGTGGAAAGACTAAAGTGGACAGACTATAGTGGAAAGACTATAGTCGAAAGACTGTAGTGGACAGAATAAAGTGGAGACTATAGTGGAAAGACTAAAGTGGAAAGACTAAAGTGAACAGAGAATAGTGGAAAGACTAAATAGGACAGACTATAGTGGAAAGACTATAGTGGAAAGACTGTAGTGGACAGAATAAAGTGGAAAGACTAAAGTGGACAGACTATAGTGGAAAGACTAAAGTGGAAAAACTAAAGTGGAAAGACTAAAGTGGACAGACTATAGTGGAAAGATTATAGTGGAAAGACTAAAGTGGATAGACTATAGTGGAAAGACTAAAGTGTACAGACTATAGTGGAAAGACTATAGTGGAAAAAATGTAGTGGACAGAATAAAGTGGAGACTATAGTGGAAAGACTAAAGTGGACAGAGAATAGTGGAAAGACTAAAGTGGACTGACTATCGTGGACAGACTATAGTCGAAAGACTGTAGTGGACAGAATAAAGTTGAGACGATAGTGGAAAGACTAAAGTGGACAGAGAATAGTGGAAAGACTAAAGTGGACTGACTATAGTGGAAAGACTATAGTGGAAAGACTGTAGTCGACAGAATAAAGGGGAGACTACAGTGGAAAGACTAAAGTGGACAGACTAGAGTGGAAAGAATAAAGTGGACAGACTAAAGTGGAAAAACTAAAGTGGAAAGACTAAAGTGGACAGACTATAGTTGAAAGACTATAGTTGAAAGACTAAAGTGGACAGACTAGAGTGGAAAGAATAAAGTGGACAGACTAAAGTGGAAAAACTAAAGTGGAAAGACTAAAGTGGACAGACTATAGTGGAAAGACTATAGTGGAAAGGCTAAAGTGGATAGACTATAGTGGAAAGACTAAAGTGGACAGACGAAAGTGGAAAATCTAAAGTGGAAATTCTAAAGTGGACAGACTATAGTGGAAAGACTATAGTGGAAAGACTGTAGTGGACAGAATAAAGTGGAAAGACTAAAGTGGACAGACTATAGTGGAAAGAATAAAGTGGAAAAACTAAAGTGGAAAGACTAAAGTGGACAGACTATCGTTGAAAGACTATATTGGAAAGACTGTAGTTGACAGAATAAAGTGGAGACTATAGTGGAAAGACTAAAGTGGACAGAGAATAGTGGAAAGACTAAAGTGGACAGACTATAGTGGAAAGATTAAAGTCGACAGACTATATTGGAAAGACTATAGTGGAAAGACTGTAGTGGACATAATAAAGTGGAGACTATAGTGGGAAGACTAAAGTGGACAGACTATAGTGGAAAGACTGAAGTGGAAAGACTCAGTGGACAGAATAAAGTGGAGACTTTAGTGGAAAGACTAAAGTGGAAAGACTATAGTGGAAAGACTGAAGTGGAAAGACTCAGTGGACAGACTAAAGTGTACACACTGAAGTGGACAGAATAAAGTGGAAAGACTAAAGTGGACAGACTATAGTGGAAAGACTAAAGTGGACAGACTAAAGTGGAAAGATTAAAGTGGAAAGACTAAAGTGGACAGAGAATAGTGGAAAGACTAAAGTGGACAGACTATAGTGGAAAGACTAAAGTGGACAGACTAAAGTGGAAAGACTATAGTGGAAAGACTAAAGTGGACAAACCATAGTGGAAAGACTATAGTGGAAAGACTGTAGTGGACAGAATAAAGTGGAGAGTATAGTGGAAAGACTAAAGTGGAAAGACTGTAGTGGACAAAATAAAAAGGAGACTATAGTGGAAAGACTAAAGTGGAAAGACTATAGTGGACAGAATAAAGTGGAAAGTATAGTGGAAAGACTAAAGTGGACAGAGAATAGTGGAAAGACTAAAGTGGACAGACTATAGTGGAAAGACTATAGTGGAAAGACTGTAGTGGACAGAATAAAGTGGAGACTATAGTGGAAAGACTAAAGTGGTCAGACTATAGTGGAAAGAATGAAGTGGACAGACTAAAGTGGAAAAACTAAAGTGGAAAGACTAAAGTGGACAGACTATAGTGGAAAGATTAAAGTGGAAAGACTAAAGTGGACAGACTATCGTTGAAAGACTATATTGGAAAGACTGTAGTTGACAGAATAAAGTGGAGACTATAGTGGAAAGACTAAAGTGGACAGAGAATAGTGGAAAGACTAAAGTGGACAGACTATAGTGGAAAGATTAAAGTCGACAGACTATATTGGAAAGACTATAGTGGAAAGACTGTAGTGGACAGAATAAATTGGAGACTATAGTGGAAAGACTAAAGTGGACAGAGAATAGTGGAAAGACTAAAGTGAGTGGAAAGACTATAGTGGAAAGACTGTAGTGGACAGAATAAAGTGGAGACTATAGTGGAAAGACTAAAGTGGACAGAGAATAGTGGAAAGACTAAAGTGGACAGACTATAGTGGAAAGACTAAAGTGGAAAGACTAAAGTGGATAGACTATAGTGGAAAGAAAAAGTGGACAGACTAAAGTGGAAAAACTAAAGACTAAAGTGGACATATAGACTATAGTGGAAAGACTAAAGTGGACAGAGAATAGTGGAAAGACTAAAGTGGACAGACTAAAGTGGAAAGACTGTAGTGGAAAGAATAAAGTGGAGACTATAGTGGAAAGACTAAAGTGGACAGAGAATAGTGGAAAGACTATATTGGAAAGACTAAAGTGGACAGACAAAAATGGAAAGGTTAAAGTGGACAGAATAAAGTGGAGACTCTAGTGGAACGACTAAAGTGGACGGACTATAGTTGAAAGACTGAAGTCGACAGACTAAAGTGGAAAAACTAAAGTGGAAAGACTAAAGTGGACAGACTATAGTGGAAAGACTATAGTGGAAAGACTGTAGTGGACAGAATAAAGTGGAGACTTTAGTGGAAAGACTAAAGTGGAAAGACTAAAGTGGACAGAGAATAGTGGAAAGACTAAAGTGGACAGACTACAGTGGAAAGACTATCGTGGATAGACTGTAGTGGACAGAATAAAGTGGAGACTTTAGTGGAAAGACTAAAGTGGAAAGACTAAAGTGGACAGACTATAGCGGAAAGACTGAAGTCGACAGACTAAAGTGGAAAAACTAAAGTGGAAAGACTAAAGTGGACAGACTATAGTGGAAAGACTATAGTGGAAAGACTGTAGTGGACAGAATAAAGTGGAGACTATAGTGGAACGACTAAAGTGGAAAGACTAAAGTGGATAGACTATAGTGGAAAGAATAAGTGGACAGACTAAAGTGGAAAAACTAAAGTGGAAAGACTAAAGTGGACAGACTATAGTGGAAAGACTATAGTGGAAAGACTATAATGGAAAGACTAAAGTGGACAGAGAATAGTGGAAAGACTAAAGTGGACAGACTACAGTGGAAAGACTATCGTGGATAGACTGTAGTGGACAGAATAAAGTGGAGACTTTAGTGGAAAGACTAAAGTGGAAAGACTAAAGTGGACAGACTATAGCGGAAAGACTGAAGTCGACAGACTAAAGTGGAAAAACTAAAGTGGAAAGACTAAAGTGGACAGACTATATTGGAAAGACCATAGTGGAAAGACTGTAGTGGACAGAATAAAGAGGAGTCTATAGTGGAAAGACTAAAGTGGAAAGACTAAAGTGGATAGACTATAGTGGAAAGAATAAGTGGACAGACTAAAGTGGAAAAACTAAAGTGGAAAGACTAAAGTGGACAGACTATAGTGGAAAGACTATAGTGGAAAGACTATAATGGAAAGACTAAAGTGGACAGAGAATAGTGGAAAGACTAAAGTGGACAGACTAAAGTGGAAAGACTAAAGTGGAAAGACTAAAGTGGACAGACTATAGTGGAAAGACTATAGTGGAAAGACTGTAGTGGACAGAATAAAGTGGAGAGTATAGTGGAAAGACTAAAGTGGACAGACTATAGTGGAAAGATTAAAGTCGACAGACTATATTGGAAAGACTATAGTGGAAAGACTGTAGTGGACAGAATAAATTGGAGACTATAGTGGAAAGACTAAAGTGGACAGAGAATAGTGGAAAGACTAAAGTGGACAGACTATAGTGGAAAGACTATAGTGGAAAGACTGTAGTGGACAGAATAAAGTGGAGACTATAGTGGAAAGACTAAAGTGGTCAGACTATAGTGGAAAGAATGAAGTGGACAGACTAAAGTGGAAAAACTAAAGTGGAAAGACTAAAGTGGACAGACTATAGTGGAAAGATTAAAGTGGAAAGACTAAAGTGGACAGACTATCGTTGAAAGACTATATTGGAAAGACTGTAGTTGACAGAATAAAGTGGAGACTATAGTGGAAAGACTAAAGTGGACAGAGAATAGTGGAAAGACTAAAGTGGACAGACTATAGTGGAAAGATTAAAGTCGACAGACTATATTGGAAAGACTATAGTGGAAAGACTGTAGTGGACAGAATAAATTGGAGACTATAGTGGAAAGACTAAAGTGGACAGAGAATAGTGGAAAGACTAAAGTGAGTGGAAAGACTATAGTGGAAAGACTGTAGTGGACAGAATAAAGTGGAGACTATAGTGGAAAGACTAAAGTGGACAGAGAATAGTGGAAAGACTAAAGTGGACAGACTATAGTGGAAAGACTAAAGTGGAAAGACTAAAGTGGATAGACTATAGTGGAAAGAAAAAGTGGACAGACTAAAGTGGAAAAACTAAAGACTAAAGTGGACATATAGACTATAGTGGAAAGACTAAAGTGGACAGAGAATAGTGGAAAGACTAAAGTGGACAGACTAAAGTGGAAAGACTGTAGTGGAAAGAATAAAGTGGAGACTATAGTGGAAAGACTAAAGTGGACAGAGAATAGTGGAAAGACTATATTGGAAAGACTAAAGTGGACAGACAAAAATGGAAAGGTTAAAGTGGACAGAATAAAGTGGAGAGTATAGTGGAAAGACTAAAGTGGACAGATAATAGTGGAAAGACTATAGTGGAAAGACTGAAGTCGACAGACTAAAATGAAAAGATTAAAGTGGAAAGACTAAAGTGGACAGACTATAGTGGAAAGACTATAGTGGAAAGACTAAAGTGGAAAGACTAAAGTGAACAGACTATAGTGAAAAGACTATAGTGGAAAGACTGTAGTGGACAGAATAAAGTGGAGACTATAGTGGAAAGACTATAGTGGAAAGACTGTAGTGGACAGAATAAAGTGGAGAATTTAGTGGAAAGACTAAAGTGGGAAGAGAATAGTGGAAAGACTAAAGTGGACAGACTAAAATCGAAAGATGAAAGTGGAAAGACTAAAGTGGACAGACTATAGTGGAAAGACTATAGTGGAAAGACTAAAGTGGACAGAGAATAGTGGAAAGACTAAAGTGGATTTACTAAAGTGGAAAGACTGAAGTGGAAAGACTCAGTGGATAGACTAAAGTGTACGCACTGTAGTGGACAGAATAAAGTGGAGACTCTAGTGGAACGACTAAAGTGGACGGACTATAGTTGAAAGACTGAAGTCGACAGACTAAATTGGAAAAACTAAAGTGGAAAGACTAAAGTGGACAGACTATAGTGGAAAGACTATAGTGGAAAGACTGTAGTGGACATAATAAAGTGGAGACTATAGTGGGAAGACTAAAGTGGACAGAATAAAGTGGAGAGTATAGTGGAAAGACTAAAGTGGACAGAGAATAGTGGAAAGACTAAAGTGGATAGACTATAGTGGAAAGAAAAAGTGGACAGACTAAAGTGGAAAAACTAAAGACTAAAGTGGACATATAGACTATAGTGGAAAGACTAAAGTGGACAGAGAATAGTGGAAAGACTAAAGTGGACAGACTAAAGTGGAAAGACTGTAGTGGAAAGAATAAAGTGGAGACTATAGTGGAAAGACTAAAGTGGACAGAGAATAGTGGAAAGACTATATTGGAAAGACTAAAGTGGACAGACAAAAATGGAAAGGTTAAAGTGGACAGAATAAAGTGGAGACTCTAGTGGAACGACTAAAGTGGACGGACTATAGTTGAAAGACTGAAGTCGACAGACTAAAGTGGAAAAACTAAAGTGGAAAGACTAAAGTGGACAGACTATAGTGGAAAGACTATAGTGGAAAGACTGTAGTGGACAGAATAAAGTGGAGACTTTAGTGGAAAGACTAAAGTGGAAAGACTAAAGTGGACAGAGAATAGTGGAAAGACTAAAGTGGACAGACTACAGTGGAAAGACTATCGTGGATAGACTGTAGTGGACAGAATAAAGTGGAGACTTTAGTGGAAAGACTAAAGTGGAAAGACTAAAGTGGACAGACTATAGCGGAAAGACTGAAGTCGACAGACTAAAGTGGAAAAACTAAAGTGGAAAGACTAAAGTGGACAGACTATAGTGGAAAGACTATAGTGGAAAGACTGTAGTGGACAGAATAAAGTGGAGACTATAGTGGAACGACTAAAGTGGAAAGACTAAAGTGGATAGACTATAGTGGAAAGAATAAGTGGACAGACTAAAGTGGAAAAACTAAAGTGGAAAGACTAAAGTGGACAGAATAAAGTGGAGACTTTAGTGGAAAGACTAAAGTGGAAAGACTAAAGTGGACAGAGAATAGTGGAAAGACTAAAGTGGACAGACTACAGTGGAAAGACTATCGTGGATAGACTGTAGTGGACAGAATAAAGTGGAGACTTTAGTGGAAAGACTAAAGTGGAAAGACTAAAGTGGACAGACTATAGCGGAAAGACTGAAGTCGACAGACTAAAGTGGAAAAACTAAAGTGGAAAGACTAAAGTGGACAGACTATAGTGGAAAGACTATAGTGGAAAGACTGTAGTGGACAGAATAAAGTGGAGACTATAGTGGAACGACTAAAGTGGACCGATAATGGTGGAAAGACTAAAGTGGACAGACTATAGTGGAAAGACTGTAGTGGACATAATAAAGTGGAGACTATAGTGGGAAGACTAAAGTGGACAGAATAAAGTGGAGAGTATAGTGGAAAGACTAAAGTGGACAGAGAATAGTGGAAAGACTAAAGTGGACAGACTATAGTGGAAAGACTGTAATGGACAGAATAAAGTGGAGACTATAGTGGAAAGACTAAAGTGGAAAGACTAAAGTGGACAGAGAGTAGTGGAAAGACTAAAGTGGAAAGACTGTAGTGGACAGAATAAAGTGGAGACTATAGTGGAAAGACTAAAGTGGAAAGACTAAAGTGGACAGACTATAGTGGAAAGACGATAGTGGAAAGACTGTAGTGGACAGAATAAAATGGAGACTATAGTGGAAAGACTAAAGTGGACAGAGAGTATTGGAAAGACTAAAGTGGACAGACTATAGTGGAAAGACTGTAGTGGACAGAATAAAGTGGAGACTCTAGTGGAAAGACTAAAGTGGACGGACTATAGTTGAAAGACTGAAGTCGACAGACTAAAGTGGAAAAACTAAAGTGGAAAGACTAAAGTGGACAGACTATAGTGGAAAGACTATAGTGGAAAGACTGTAGTGGACAGAATAAAGTGGAGACTATAGTGGAAAGACTAAAGTGGACAGAGAATAGTGGAAAGACTAAAGTGGACAGACTACAGTGCAAATACTGTCGTGGACAGAGAATAGTGGAAAGACTAAAGTGGACAGACTATAGTGGAAAGACTGTAGTGGACAGAATAAAGTGGAGACTATAGTGGAAAGACTAAAGTGGACAGAGAATAGTGGAAAGACTAAATTGGAAAGACTGTACTGGACAGAATAAAGTGGAGACTATAGTGGAAAGACTAAAGTGGAAAGACTAAAGTGGAAAGACTGAAGTGGACAGACTATAGTGGAAAGACTAAAGTGGAAAGACTGTAGTGGACAGAATAAAGTGGAGACTATAGTGGAAAGACTAAAGTGGAAAGACTAAAGTGGACAGACTATAGTGGAAAGACTATAGTGGAAAGACTGTAGTGGACAGAATAAAGTGGAAACTATAGTGGAAAGGCTAAAGTGGACAGAGAATAGTGGAAAGACTAAAGTGGACAGACTATAGTGGAAAGACTATCGTGGATAGACTGTAGTGGACAGAATAAAGTGGAGACTTTAGTGGAAAGACTAAAGTGGAAAGACTAAAGTGGACAGACCATAGTGGAAAGACTGAAGTCGACAACTAAAGTGGAAAAACTAAAGTGGAAAGACTAAAGTGGACTGACTATAGTGGAAAGACTATAGTGGAAAGACTGTAGTGGACAGAATAAAGTGGAGACTATAGTGGAATGACTAAAGTGGACAGAGAATGGTGGAAAGACTAAAGTGGACAGACTATAGTGGAAAGACTGTAGTGGACATAATAAAGTGGAGACTATAGTGGGAAGACTAAAGTGGACAGACTATAGTGGAAAGACTGAAGTGGAAAGACTCAGTGGACAGAATAAAGTGGCGACTTTAGTGGAAAGACTAAAGTGGAAAGACTATAGTGGAAAGACTGAAGTGGAAAGACTCAGTGGACAGACTAAAGTGTACACACTGAAGTGGACAGAATAAAGTGGAAAGACTAAAGTGGACAGACTATAGTGGAAAGACTAAAGTGGACAGACTAAAGTGGAAAGATTAAAGTGGAAAGACGAAAGTGGACAGAGAATAGTGGAAAGACTAAAGTGGACAGACTATAGTGGAAAGACTAAAGTGGACAGACTAAAGTGGAAAGACTATAGTGGAAAGACTAAAGTGGACAAACCATAGTGGAAAGACTATAGTGGAAAGACTGTAGTGGACAGAATAAAGTGGAGAGTATAGTGGAAAGACAAAAGTGGAAAGACTGTAGTGGACAAAATAAAAAGGAGACTATAGTGGAAAGACTAAAGTGGAAAAACTAAAGTGGACATACTATATTGGAAAGACTATAGTGGAGAGACTGTAGTGGACAGAATAAAGAGGAGTCTATAGTGGAAAGACTAAAGTGGAAAGACTAAAGTGGATAGACTATAGTGGAAAGAATAAGTGGACAGACTAAAGTGGAAAAACTAAAGTGGAAAGACTAAAGTGGACAGACTATAGTGGAAAGACTATAGTGGAAAGACTGTAGTGGACAGAATAAAGTGGATACTATAGTGGAAAGACTAAAGTGGACAGAGAATAGTGGAAAGACTAAAGTGGACAGACTATAGTGGAAAGACTAAAGTGGAAAGACTAAAGTGGATAGACTATAGTGGAAAGAATAAGTGTACGGACTAAAGTGGAAAAACTAAAGTGGAAAGACTAAAGTGGACAGACTGTAGTGGAAAGACTATAGTGGAAAGACTGTAGTGGACAGAATAAAGTGGAGACTATAGTGGACAGAATAAAGTGGAAAGACTATAGTGGAAAGACTAAAGTGGATAGACTATAGTGGAAAGTCTATAGTGGAAAGACTTTAGTGGACTGAATAAAGTGGAGTGGAAAGACTAAAGTGGACAGACTATAATGGAAAGACTATAGTGGAAAGACTGTAGTGGACAGAATAAAGTGGAGAGTATAGTGGAAAGACTAAAGTGGACAGAGAATAGTGGAAAGACTAAAGTGGACAGACTATAGTGGAAAGACTAAAGTGGAAAAACTAAAGTGGAAAGACTAAAGTGGACAGACTATAGTGGAAAGACTATAGTGGAAAGACTGTAGTTGACAGAATAAAGTGGAGACTATAGTGGAAAGACTAAAGTGGACAGAGAATAGTGGAAAGACTAAAGTGGACAGACTATAGTGGAAAGACTATAGTGGAAAGACTAAAGTGGAAAGACTAAAGTGGACAGACTATAGTGGAAAGACTGAAGTGGAAAGACTCAGTGAACAGACTAAAGTGTACACACTAGTCTCCACTTTATTCTGTCCACTAAAGTGGACAGAGAATAGTGGAAAGACTAAATTGGAAAGGCTGTAGTGGACAGAATAAAGCGGAGACTATAGTTTAAAGACTAAAGTGGACAGACTATAGTGGAAAGACTGAAGTGGAAAGACTCAGTGGACAGACTAAAGTGTACACACTGAAGTGGACAGAATAAAGTGGAAAGACTAAAATGGAAAGACTAAAGTGGATAGACCATAGTGAAAAGACTTAAGTGGACAGACTAAAGTGGAAAAACTAAAGTGGAAAGACTAAGGTGGACAGACTATAGTGGAAAGAGTATAGTGGAAAGACTGTAGTGGACAGAATAAAGTGGAGACTATAGTGGAAAGACTGTAGTGGACAGAATAAAGTGGTGACTATAGTGGACAGAATAAAGTGGAAAGACTAAAGTGGAAAGACTAAAGTGGATAGACTATAGTGGAAAGTCTATAGTGGAAAGACTTTAGTGGACAGAATAAAGTGGAGACTATAGTGGAAAGACTAAGGTGGACAGACTATAATGGAAAGACTATAGTGGAAAGACTGTAGTGGACAGAATAAAGTGGAGAGTATAGTGGAAAGACTAAAGTGGACAGAGAATAGTGGATAGACTAAAGTGGACAGACTATAGTGGAAAGACTAAAGTGGAAAAACTAAAGTGGAAAGACTAAAGTGGAAAGACTGTAGTGGACAGAATAAAGTGGAGACTATAGCGGAAAGACTAAAGTGGACGGAGAATAGTGGAAAGACTAAAGTGGACAGACTATAGTGGAAAGACTACATTGGAAAGACTGTAGTGGACAGAATAAGGTGGAGACTATAGTGGATAGACTAAATTGGACAGACTAAAGTGGACAGACTATAGCGGAAAGACTATAGTGGAAAGACTGTAGTGGACAGAATAAAGTGGAGAGTATAGTGGAAAGACTAAAGTGGACAGAGAATAGTGGAAAGACTAAAGTGGACAGACTATAGTGGAAAGACTAAAGTGGACAGACTATAGTGGAAAGACTAAAGTGGAAAGACTAAAGTGGATAGACTATAGTGGAAAGAATAAGTGGACGGACTAAAGTGGAAAAACTAAAGTGGAAAGACTAAAGTGGACAGACTATAGTGGAAAGACTATAGTGGAAAGACTGTAGTGGACAGAATAAAGTGGAGACTATAGTGGACAGAATAAAGTGGAAAGACTAAAGTGGAAAGACTAAAGTGGATAGACTATAGTGGAAAGTCTATAGTGGAAAGACTTTAGTGGACAGAATAAAGTTGAGACTATAGTGGAAAGACTAAGGTGGACAGACTATAATGGAAAGACTATAGTGGAAAGACTGTAGTGGACAGACTATAGTGGAAAGACTATAGTGGAAAGACTAAAGTGGAAAGACTAAAGTGGACAGACTATAGTGGAAAGACTGAAGTGGAAAGACTCAGTGAACAGACTAAAGTGTACACACTAGTCTCCACTTTATTCTGTCCACTAAAGTGGACAGAGAATAGTGGAAAGACTAAATTGGAAAGGCTGTAGTGGACAGAATAAAGCGGAGACTATAGTTTAAAGACTAAAGTGGACAGACTATAGTGGAAAGACTGAAGTGGAAAGACTCAGTGGACAGACTAAAGTGTACACACTGAAGTGGACAGAATAAAGTGGAAAGACTAAAATGGAAAGACTAAAGTGGATAGACCATAGTGAAAAGACTTAAGTGGACAGACTAAAGTGGAAAAACTAAAGTGGAAAGACTAAGGTGGACAGACTATAGTGGAAAGAGTATAGTGGAAAGACTGTAGTGGACAGAATAAGGTGGAGACTATAGTGGAAAGACTGTAGTGGACAGAATAAAGTGGTGACTATAGTGGACAGAATAAAGTGGAAAGACTAAAGTGGAAAGACTAAAGTGGATAGACTATAGTGGAAAGTCTATAGTGGAAAGACTTTAGTGGACAGAATAAAGTGGAGACTATAGTGGAAAGACTAAGGTGGACAGACTATAATGGAAAGACTATAGTGGAAAGACTGTAGTGGACAGAATAAAGTGGAGAGTATAGTGGAAAGACTAAAGTGGACAGAGAATAGTGGATAGACTAAAGTGGACAGACTATAGTGGAAAGACTAAAGTGGAAAAACTAAAGTGGAAAGACTAAAGTGGAAAGACTGTAGTGGACAGAATAAAGTGGAGACTATAGCGGAAAGACTAAAGTGGACAGAGAATAGTGGAAAGACTAAAGTGGACAGACTATAGTGGAAAGACTACATTGGAAAGACTGTAGTGGACAGAATAAGGTGGAGACTATAGTGGATAGACTAAATTGGACAGACTAAAGTGGACAGACTATAGCGGAAAACTATAGTGGAAAGACTGTAGTGGACAGAATAAAGTGGAGAGTATAGTGGAAAGACTAAAGTGGACAGAGAATAGTGGAAAGACTAAAGTGGACAGACTATAGTGGAAAGACTAAAGTGGACAGACTATAGTGGAAAGACTAAAGTGGAAAGACTAAAGTGGATAGACTATAGTGGAAAGAATAAGTGGACGGACTAAAGTGGAAAAACTAAAGTGGAAAGACTAAAGTGGACAGACTATAGTGGAAAGACTATAGTGGAAAGACTGTAGTGGACAGAATAAAGTGGAGACTATAGTGGAAAGACTAAAGTGGACAGACTATAGTGGAAAGACTAAAGTGGACAGACTAAAGTGGAAAGATTAAAGTGGAAAGACGAAAGTGGACAGAGAATAGTGGAAAGACTAAAGTGGACAGACTATAGTGGAAAGACTAAAGTGGACAGACTAAAGTGGAAAGACTATAGTGGAAAGACTGTAGTGGACAGAATAAAGTGGATACTATAGTGGAAAGACTAAAGTGGACAGAGAATAGTGGAAAGACTAAAGTGGACAGACTATAGTGGAAAGACTAAAGTGGAAAGACTAAAGTGGATAGACTATAGTGGAAAGAATAAGTGTACGGACTAAAGTGGAAAAACTAAAGTGGAAAGACTAAAGTGGACAGACTGTAGTGGAAAGACTATAGTGGAAAGACTGTAGTGGACAGAATAAAGTGGAGACTATAGTGGACAGAATAAAGTGGAAAGACTATAGTGGAAAGACTAAAGTGGATAGACTATAGTGGAAAGTCTATAGTGGAAAGACTTTAGTGGACTGAATAAAGTGGAGTGGAAAGACTAAAGTGGACAGACTATAATGGAAAGACTATAGTGGAAAGACTGTAGTGGACAGAATAAAGTGGAGAGTATAGTGGAAAGACTAAAGTGGACAGAGAATAGTGGAAAGACTAAAGTGGACAGACTATAGTGGAAAGACTAAAGTGGAAAAACTAAAGTGGAAAGACTAAAGTGGACAGACTATAGTGGAAAGACTGAAGTGGAAAGACTCAGTGGACAGACTAAAGTGTACACACTGAAGTGGACAGAATAAAGTGGAAAGACTAAAATGGAAAGACTAAAGTGGATAGACCATAGTGAAAAGACTTAAGTGGACAGACTAAAGTGGAAAAACTAAAGTGGAAAGACTAAGGTGGACAGACTATAGTGGAAAGAGTATAGTGGAAAGACTGTAGTGGACAGAATAAGGTGGAGACTATAGTGGAAAGACTGTAGTGGACAGAATAAAGTGGTGACTATAGTGGACAGAATAAAGTGGAAAGACTAAAGTGGAAAGACTAAAGTGGATAGACTATAGTGGAAAGTCTATAGTGGAAAGACTTTAGTGGACAGAATAAAGTGGAGACTATAGTGGAAAGACTAAGGTGGACAGACTATAATGGAAAGACTA
Source organism: Branchinecta sandiegonensis (assembly GCA_030848855.1). Lineage (NCBI taxonomy): Eukaryota > Metazoa > Arthropoda > Branchiopoda > Anostraca > Branchinectidae > Branchinecta > Branchinecta sandiegonensis. Next base: position 138,691 of record JAUPMV010000073.1, read on the forward strand.
TAGTGGAAAGACTGTAGTGGACAGAATAAAGTGGAGAGTATAGTGGAAAGACTAAAGTGGACAGAGAATAGTGGATAGACTAAAGTGGACAGACTATAGTGGAAAGACTAAAGTGGAAAAACTAAAGTGGAAAGACTAAAGTGGAAAGACTGTAGTGGACAGAATAAAGTGGAGACTATAGCGGAAAGACTAAAGTGGACAGAGAATAGTGGAAAGACTAAAGTGGACAGACTATAGTGGAAAGACTACATTGGAAAGACTGTAGTGGACAGAATAAGGTGGAGACTATAGTGGATAGACTAAATTGGACAGACTAAAGTGGACAGACTATAGCGGAAAACTATAGTGGAAAGACTGTAGTGGACAGAATAAAGTGGAGAGTATAGTGGAAAGACTAAAGTGGACAGAGAATAGTGGAAAGACTAAAGTGGACAGACTATAGTGGAAAGACTAAAGTGGACAGACTATAGTGGAAAGACTAAAGTGGAAAGACTAAAGTGGATAGACTATAGTGGAAAGAATAAGTGGACGGACTAAAGTGGAAAAACTAAAGTGGAAAGACTAAAGTGGACAGACTATAGTGGAAAGACTATAGTGGAAAGACTGTAGTGGACAGAATAAAGTGGAGACTATAGTGGAAAGACTAAAGTGGACAGACTATAGTGGAAAGACTAAAGTGGACAGACTAAAGTGGAAAGATTAAAGTGGAAAGACGAAAGTGGACAGAGAATAGTGGAAAGACGAAAGTGGACAGACTATAGTGGAAAGACTAAAGTGGACAGACTAAAGTGGAAAGACTATAGTGGAAAGACTGTAGTGGACAGAATAAAGTGGATACTATAGTGGAAAGACTAAAGTGGACAGACTATAGTGGAAAGACTAAAGTGGACAGACTAAAGTGGAAAGATTAAAGTGGAAAGACGAAAGTGGACAGAGAATAGTGGAAAGACTAAAGTGGACAGACTATAGTGGAAAGACTAAAGTGGACAGACTAAAGTGGAAAGACTATAGTGGAAAGACTGTAGTGGACAGAATAAAGTGGATACTATAGTGGAAAGACTAAAGTGGACAGAGAATAGTGGAAAGACTAAAGTGGACAGACTATAGTGGAAAGACTAAAGTGGAAAGACTAAAGTGGATAGACTATAGTGGAAAGAATAAGTGTACGGACTAAAGTGGAAAAACTAAAGTGGAAAGACTAAAGTGGACAGACTGTAGTGGAAAGACTATAGTGGAAAGACTGTAGTGGACAGAATAAAGTGGAGACTATAGTGGACAGAATAAAGTGGAAAGACTATAGTGGAAAGACTAAAGTGGATAGACTATAGTGGAAAGTCTATAGTGGAAAGACTTTAGTGGACTGAATAAAGTGGAGTGGAAAGACTAAAGTGGACAGACTATAATGGAAAGACTATAGTGGAAAGACTGTAGTGGACAGAATAAAGTGGAGAGTATAGTGGAAAGACTAAAGTGGACAGAGAATAGTGGAAAGACTAAAGTGGACAGACTATAGTGGAAAGACTAAAGTGGAAAAACTAAAGTGGAAAGACTAAAGTGGACAGACTATAGTGGAAAGACTATAGTGGAAAGACTGTAGTTGACAGAATAAAGTGGAGACTATAGTGGAAAGACTAAAGTGGACAGAGAATAGTGGAAAGACTAAAGTGGACAGACTATAGTGGAAAGACTATAGTGGAAAGACTAAAGTGGAAAGACTAAAGTGGACAGACTATAGTGGAAAGACTGAAGTGGAAAGACTCAGTGAACAGACTAAAGTGTACACACTAGTCTCCACTTTATTCTGTCCACTAAAGTGGACAGAGAATAGTGGAAAGACTAAATTGGAAAGGCTGTAGTGGACAGAATAAAGCGGAGACTATAGTTTAAAGACTAAAGTGGACAGACTATAGTGGAAAGACTGAAGTGGAAAGACTCAGTGGACAGACTAAAGTGTACACACTGAAGTGGACAGAATAAAGTGGAAAGACTAAAATGGAAAGACTAAAGTGGATAGACCATAGTGAAAAGACTTAAGTGGACAGACTAAAGTGGAAAAACTAAAGTGGAAAGACTAAGGTGGACAGACTATAGTGGAAAGAGTATAGTGGAAAGACTGTAGTGGACAGAATAAAGTGGAGACTATAGTGGAAAGACTGTAGTGGACAGAATAAAGTGGTGACTATAGTGGACAGAATAAAGTGGAAAGACTAAAGTGGAAAGACTAAAGTGGATAGACTGTAGTGGACAGAATAAAGTGGTGACTATAGTGGACAGAATAAAGTGGAAAGACTAAAGTGGAAAGACTAAAGTGGATAGACTATAGTGGAAAGTCTATAGTGGAAAGACTTTAGTGGACAGAATAAAGTGGAGACTATAGTGGAAAGACTAAGGTGGACAGACTATAATGGAAAGACTATAGTGGAAAGACTGTAGTGGACAGAATAAAGTGGAGAGTATAGTGGAAAGACTAAAGTGGACAGAGAATAGTGGATAGACTAAAGTGGACAGACTATAGTGGAAAGACTAAAGTGGAAAAACTAAAGTGGAAAGACTAAAGTGGAAAGACTGTAGTGGACAGAATAAAGTGGAGACTATAGCGGAAAGACTAAAGTGGACGGAGAATAGTGGAAAGACTAAAGTGGACAGACTATAGTGGAAAGACTACATTGGAAAGACTGTAGTGGACAGAATAAGGTGGAGACTATAGTGGATAAACTAAATTGGACAGACTAAAGTGGACAGACTATAGCGGAAAGACTATAGTGGAAAGACTGTAGTGGACAGAATAAAGTGGAGAGTATAGTGGAAAGACTAAAGTGGACAGAGAATAGTGGAAAGACTAAAGTGGACAGACTATAGTGGAAAGACTAAAGTGGACAGACTATAGTGGAAAGACTAAAGTGGAAAGACTAAAGTGGATAGACTATAGTGGAAAGAATAAGTGGACGGACTAAAGTGGAAAAACTAAAGTGGAAAGACTAAAGTGGACAGACTATAGTGGAAAGACTATAGTGGAAAGACTGTAGTGGACAGAATAAAGTGGAGACTATAGTGGACAGAATAAAGTGGAAAGACTAAAGTGGAAAGACTAAAGTGGATAGACTATAGTGGAAAGTCTATAGTGGAAAGACTTTAGTGGACAGAATAAAGTTGAGACTATAGTGGAAAGACTAAGGTGGACAGACTATAATGGAAAGACTATAGTGGAAAGACTGTAGTGGACAGACTATAGTGGAAAGACTATAGTGGAAAGACTAAAGTGGAAAGACTAAAGTGGACAGACTATAGTGGAAAGACTGAAGTGGAAAGACTCAGTGAACAGACTAAAGTGTACACACTAGTCTCCACTTTATTCTGTCCACTAAAGTGGACAGAGAATAGTGGAAAGACTAAATTGGAAAGGCTGTAGTGGACAGAATAAAGCGGAGACTATAGTTTAAAGACTAAAGTGGACAGACTATAGTGGAAAGACTGAAGTGGAAAGACTCAGTGGACAGACTAAAGTGTACACACTGAAGTGGACAGAATAAAGTGGAAAGACTAAAATGGAAAGACTAAAGTGGATAGACCATAGTGAAAAGACTTAAGTGGACAGACTAAAGTGGAAAAACTAAAGTGGAAAGACTAAGGTGGACAGACTATAGTGGAAAGAGTATAGTGGAAAGACTGTAGTGGACAGAATAAAGTGGAGACTATAGTGGAAAGACTGTAGTGGACAGAATAAAGTGGTGACTATAGTGGACAGAATAAAGTGGAAAGACTAAAGTGGAAAGACTAAAGTGGATAGACTATAGTGGAAAGTCTATAGTGGAAAGACTTTAGTGGACAGAATAAAGTGGAGACTATAGTGGAAAGACTAAGGTGGACAGACTATAATGGAAAGACTATAGTGGAAAGACTGTAGTGGACAGAATAAAGTGGAGAGTATAGTGGAAAGACTAAAGTGGACAGAGAATAGTGGATAGACTAAAGTGGACAGACTATAGTGGAAGGACTAAAGTGGAAAAACTAAAGTGGAAAGACTAAAGTGGAAAGACTGTAGTGGACAGAATAAAGTGGAGACTATAGCGGAAAGACTAAAGTGGACAGAGAATAGTGGAAAGACTAAAGTGGACAGACTATAGTGGAAAGACTACATTGGAAAGACTGTAGTGGACAGAATAAGGATGAGACTATAGTGGATAGACTAAATTGGACAGACTAAAGTGGACAGACTATAGCGGAAAACTATAGTGGAAAGACTGTAGTGGACAGAATAAAGTGGAGAGTATAGTGGAAAGACTAAAGTGGACAGAGAATAGTGGAAAGACTAAAGTGGACAGACTATAGTGGAAAGACTAAAGTGGACAGACTATAGTGGAAAGACTAAAGTGGAAAGACTAAAGTGGATAGACTATAGTGGAAAGAATAAGTGGACGGACTAAAGTGGAAAAACTAAAGTGGAAAGACTAAAGTGGACAGACTATAGTGGAAAGACTATAGTGGAAAGACTGTAGTGGACAGAATAAAGTGGAGACTATAGTGGAAAGACTAAAGTGGACAGACTATAGTGGAAAGACTAAAGTGGACAGACTAAAGTGGAAAGATTAAAGTGGAAAGACGAAAGTGGACAGAGAATAGTGGAAAGACTAAAGTGGACAGACTATAGTGGAAAGACTAAAGTGGACAGACTAAAGTGGAAAGACTATAGTGGAAAGACTAAAGTGGACAAACCATAGTGGAAAGACTATAGTGGAAAGACTGTAGTGGACAGAATAAAGTGGAGAGTATAGTGGAAAGACAAAAGTGGAAAGACTGTAGTGGACAAAATAAAAAGGAGACTATAGTGGAAAGACTAAAGTGGAAAAACTAAAGTGGACATACTATATTGGAAAGACTATAGTGGAGAGACTGTAGTGGACAGAATAAAGAGGAGTCTATAGTGGAAAGACTAAAGTGGAAAGACTAAAGTGGATAGTCTATAGTGGAAAGAATAAGTGGACAGACTAAAGGGGAAAAACTAAAGTGGAAAGACTAAAGTGGACAGACTATAGTGGAAAGACTATAGTGGAAAGACTCTAGTGGACAGAATAAAGTGGATACTATAGTGGAAAGACTAAAGTGGACAGAGAATAGTGGAAAGACTAAAGTGGACAGACTATAGTGGAAAGACTAAAGTGGAAAGACTAAAGTGGATAGACTATAGTGGAAAGAATAAGTGTACGGACTAAAGTGGAAAAACTAAAGTGGAAAGACTAAAGTGGACAGACTATAATGGAAAGACTATAGTGGAAAGACTGTAGTGGACAGAATAAAGTGGAGAGTATAGTGGAAAGACTAAAGTGGACAGAGAATAGTGGAAAGACTAAAGTGGACAGACTATAGTGGAAAGACTAAAGTGGAAAAACTAAAGTGGAAAGACTAAAGTGGACAGACTATAGTGGAAAGACTATAGTGGAAAGACTGTAGTTGACAGAATAAAGTGGAGACTATAGTGGAAAGACTAAAGTGGACAGAGAATAGTGGAAAGACTAAAGTGGACAGACTATAGTGGAAAGACTATAGTGGAAAGACTAAAGTGGAAAGACTAAAGTGGACAGACTATAGTGGAAAGACTGAAGTGGAAAGACTCAGTGAACAGACTAAAGTGTACACACTAGTCTCCACTTTATTCTGTCCACTAAAGTGGACAGAGAATAGTGGAAAGACTAAATTGGAAAGGCTGTAGTGGACAGAATAAAGCGGAGACTATAGTTTAAAGACTAAAGTGGACAGACTATAGTGGAAAGACTGAAGTGGAAAGACTCAGTGGACAGACTAAAGTGTACACACTGAAGTGGACAGAATAAAGTGGAAAGACTAAAATGGAAAGACTAAAGTGGATAGACCATAGTGAAAAGACTTAAGTGGACAGACTAAAGTGGAAAAACTAAAGTGGAAAGACTAAGGTGGACAGACTATAGTGGAAAGAGTATAGTGGAAAGACTGTAGTGGACAGAATAAAGTGGAGACTATAGTGGAAAGACTGTAGTGGACAGAATAAAGTGGTGACTATAGTGGACAGAATAAAGTGGAAAGACTAAAGTGGAAAGACTAGAGTGGATAGACTATAGTGGAAAGTCTACAGTGGAAAGACTTTAGTGGACAGAATAAAGTGGAGACTATAGTGGAAAGACTAAGGTGGACAGACTATAATGGAAAGACTATAGTGGAAAGACTGTAGTGGACAGAATAAAGTGGAGAGTATAGTGGAAAGACTAAAGTGGACAGAGAATAGTGGATTGACTAAAGTGGACAGACTATAGTGGAAAGACTAAAGTGGAAAAACTAAAGTGGAAAGACTAAAGTGGAAAGACTGTAGTGGACAAAATAAAGTGGAGACTATAGCGGAAAGACTAAAGTGGACAGAGAATAGTGGAAAGACTAAAGTGGACAGACTATAGTGGAAAGACTACATTGGAAAGACTGTAGTGGACAGAATAAGGTGGAGACTATAGTGGATAGACTAAATTGGACAGACTAAAGTGGACAGACTATAGCGGAAAGACTAAAGTGGAAAGACTGTAGTGGACAGAAAAAAGTGGAGAGTATAGTGGAAAGACTAAAGTGGACAGAGAATAGTGGAAAGACTAAAGTGGACAGACTATAGTGGAAAGACTAAAGTGGACAGACTATAGTGGAAAGACTAAAGTGGAAAGACTAAAGTGGATAGACTATAGTGGAAAGAATAAGTGGACGGACTAAAGTGGAAAAACTAAAGTGGAAAGACTAAAGTGGACAGACTATAGTGGAAAGACTATAGTGGAAAGACTGTAGTGGACAGAATAAAGTGGAGACTATAGTGGACAGAATAAAGTGGAAAGACTAAAGTGGAAAGACTAAAGTGGATAGACTATAGTGGAAAGTCTATAGTGGAAAGACTTTAGTGGACAGAATAAAGTGGAGACTATAGTGGAAAGACTAAGGTGGACAGACTATAATGGAAAGACTATAGTGGAAAGACTGTAGTGGACAGAATAAAGTGGAGAGTGTAGTGGAAAGACTAAAGTGGACAGAGAATAGTGGAAAGACTAAAGTGGACAGACTATAGTAGAAAGACTAAAGTGGAAAAACTAAAGTGGAAAGACTAAAGTGGAAAGACTGTAGTGGACAAAATAAAGTGGAGACTATAGCGGAAAGACTAAAGTGGACAAAGAATAGTGGAAAGACTAAAGTGGACAGACTATAGTAGAAAGACTACATTGGAAAGACTGTAGTGGACAGAATAAGGTGGAGACTATAGTGGATAGACTAAAGTGGACAGACTAAAGTGGACAGACTATAGCGGAAAGACTATAGTGGAAAGACTGTAGTGGACAGAATAAAGTGGAGACTATAGTGGAAAGAATAAAGTGGACAGAGAATAGTGGAAAGAATAAAGTGGACAGACTATAGTGGAAAGACTATATTGGAAAGACTGTAGTGGACAGAATAAGGTGGAGACTATAGTGGATAGACTAAAGTGGACAGAGAATAGTGGAAAGACTAAATTGGAAAGACTGTAGTGGACAGAATAAAGTGGAGACTATAGTGGAAAGACTAAAGTGGACAGACTATAGTGGAAAGACTGAAGTGGAAAGACTCAGTGGACAGACTAAAGTGTACACACTGAAGTGGACAGAATAAAGTGGAAAGACTAAATTGGAAAGACTAAAGTGGATAGACTATAGTAAAAAGACTTAAGTGGACAGACTAAAGTGGAAAAACTAAAGTGGAAAGACTTAAGTGGACAGACTATAGTGGAGAGACTATAGTGGAAAGACTGTAGTGGACAGAATAAAGTGGAGACTATAGTGGAAAGACTAAAGTGGAAAGACTAAAGTGGACAGACTATAGTGGAAAGACTAAAGTGAAAAGACTAAAGTGGATAGACTATAGTGGAAAGAATAAGTGGACGGACTAAAGTGGAAAAACTAAAGTGGAAAGACTAAAGTGGACAGACTATAGTGGAAAGACTATAGTGGAAAGACTGTAGTGGACAGAATAAAGTGGAGACTATAGTGGACAGAATAAATTGGAAAGAGAATAGTGGAACGACTAAAGTGGACACACTATAGCGGAAAGACTAAAGTGGAAAGACTGTAGTGGACAGAATAAAGTGGAGACTATAGTGGAAAGACTAAAGTGGACAGACTATAGTGGAAAGACTGAAGTGGACAGAATAAAGTGGAAAAACTAAAGTGGAAAGACTAAAGTGGACAGACTATAGTGGAAAGACTATGGTGGAAAGACTGTAGTGGACAGAATAAAGTGGAGACTATAGTGGAAAGACTAAAATGGACAGAGAATAGTGGAAGGACTGTAGTGGACAGAATAAAGTGGAGACTATAGTGGAAAGACTAAAGTGGAAAGACTAAAGTGGACAGACTATAGTGGAAAGACTAAAGTGGAAAGACTAAAGTGGAAAGACTAAAGTGGATAGACTATAGTGGACAGAATAAGTGGACGGACTAAAGTGGAAAAACTAAAGTGGAAAGACTAAAGTGGACCGACTATAGTGGAAAGACTATAGTGGAAAGACTGTAGTGGACAGAATAAAGTGGAGACTATAGTGGAAAGACTAAAGTGGACAGAGAATAGTGGAACGACTAAAGTGGACAGACTATAGTGGAAAGACTATAGTGGAAAGACTGTAGTGGACAGAATAAAGTGGAGACTATAGTGGAAAGACTAAAGTGGACAGACTACAGTGGAAAGACTGAAGTGGACAGACTAAAGTGGAAAAACTAAAGTGGAAAGACTAAAGTGGACAGACTATAGTGGAAAGACTGAAGTGGAAAGACTCAGTGAACAGACTAAAGTGTACACACTGAAGTGGACAGAATAAAGTGGAGACTATAGTGGACAGAATAAAGTGGAAAGACTAAAGTGGATAGACTATAGTGGAAAGAATATGTGGACGGACTAAAGTGGAAAAACTAAAGTGGAAAGACTAAAGTGGACAGACTATAGTGGAAAGACTATAGTGGAAAGACTGTAGGGGACAGAATAAAGTGGAGACTATAGTGTAGTGCAAAGACTAAAGTGGATAGACTATAGTGGAAATTCTATATTGGAAAGACTGTAGTGGACAGAATAAGGTGGAGACTATAGTGGATAGACTAAAGTGGACAGAGAATAGTGGAAAGACTAAATTGGAAAGACTGTAGTGGACAGAATAAAGTGGAGACTATAGTGGAAAGACTAAAGTGGAAAGACTAAAGTGGATAGACTATGGTGAAAAGACTTAAGTGGACAGACTAAAGTGGAAAAACTAAAGTGGAACGACTAAAGTGGACAGGCTATAGTGGAAAGACTATAGTGGAAAGACTGTAGTGGACAGAATAAAGTGGAGACTATAGTGGAAAGACTAAAGTGGACAGACTATAGTGGAAAGACTGAAGTGGACAGACTAAAGTGGAAAAACTAAAGTGGAAAGACTAAAGTGGACAGACTATAGTGGAAAGACTGAAGTGGAAAGACTCAGTGAACAGACTAAAGTGGACAGACTATAGCGGAAAGACTATAGTGGAAAGACTGTAGTGGACAGAATAAAGTGGAGACTATAGTGGAAAGAATAAAGTGGACAGAGAATAGTGGAAAGACTAAAGTGGACAGACTATAGTGGAAAGACTATATTGGAAAGACTGTAGTGGACAGAATAAGGTGGAGACTATAGTGGATGGACTAAAGTGGACAGAGAATAGTGGAAAGACTAAATTGGAAAGACTGTAGTGGACAGAATAAAGTGGAGACTATAGTGGAAAGACTAAAGTGGACAGACTATAGTGGAAAGACTGAAGTGGAAAGACTCAGTGGACAGACTAAAGTGTACACACTGAAGTGGACAGAATAAAGTGGAAAGACTAAATTGGAAAGACTAAAGTGGATAGACTATAGTGAAAAGACTTAAGTGGACAGACTAAAGTGGAAAAACTAAAGTGGAAAGACTTAAGTGGACAGACTATAGTGGAGAGACTATAGTGGAAAGACTGTAGTGGACAGAATAAGGTGGAGACTATAGTGGATAGACTAAAGTGGACAGACTAAAGTGGACAGACTATAGCGGAAAGACTATAGTGGAAAGACTGTAGTGGACAGAATAAAGTGGAGACTATAGTGGAAAGAATAAAGTGGACAGAGAATAGTGGAAAGACTAAAGTGGACAGACTATAGTGAAAAGACTATATTGGAAAGACTGTAGTGGACAGAATAAGGTGGAGACTATAGTGGATAGACTAAAGTGGACAGAGAATAGTGGAAAGACTAAATTGGAAAGACTGTAGTGGACAGAATAAAGTGGAGACTATAGTGGAAAGACTAAAGTGGACAGACTATAGTGGAAAGACTGAAGTGGAAAGACTCAGTGGACAGACTAAAGTGTACACACTGAAGTGGACAGAATAAAGTGGAAAGATAAAATTGGAAAGACTAAAGTGGATAGACTATAGTGAAAAGACTTAAGTGGACAGACTAAAGTGGAAAAACTAAAGTGGAAAGACTTAAGTGGACAGACTATAGTGGAGAGACTATAGTGGAAAGACTGTAGTGGACAGAATAAAGTGGAGACTATAGTGGAAAGACTAAAGTGGAAAGACTGAAGTGGACAGACTATAGTGGAAAGACTAAAGTGAAAAGACTAAAGTGGATAGACTATAGTGGAAAGAATAAGTGGACGGACTAAAGTGGAAAAACTAAAGTGGAAAGACTAAAGTGGACAGACTATAGTGGAAAGACTATAGTGGAAAGACTGTAGTGGACAGAATAAAGTGGAGACTATAGTGGACAGAATAAATTGGAAAGAGAATAGTGGAACGACTAAAGTGGACAGACTATAGCGGAAAGACTATAGTGGAAAGACTGTAGTGGACAGAATAAAGTGGAGACTATAGTGGAAAGACTAAAGTGGACAGACTATAGTGGAAAGACTGAAGTGGACAGAATAAAGTGGAAAAACTAAAGTGGAAAGACTAAAGTGGACAGACTATAGTGGAAAGACTATGGTGGAAAGACTGTAGTGGACAGAATAAAGTGGAGACTATAGTGGAAAGACTAAAATGGACAGAGAATAGTGGAAGGACTGTAGTGGACAGAATAAAGTGGAGACTATAGTGGAAAGACTAAAGTGGAAAGACTAAAGTGGACAGACTATAGTGGAAAGACTAAAGTGGAAAGACTAAAGTGGAAAGACTAAAGTGGATAGACTATAGTGGACAGAATAAGTGGACGGACTAAAGTGGAAAAACTAAAGTGGAAAGACTAAAGTGGACCGACTATAGTGGAAAGACTATAGTGGAAAGACTGTAGTGGACAGAATAAAGTGGAGACTATAGTGGAAAGACGAAAGTGGACAGAGAATAGTGGAACGACTAAAGTGGACAGACTATAGTGGAAAGACTATAGTGGAAAGACTGTAGTGGACAGAATAAAGTGGAGACTATAGTGGAAAGACTAAAGTGGACAGACTACAGTGGAAAGACTGAAGTGGACAGACTAAAGTGGAAAAACTAAAGTGGAAAGACTAAAGTGGACAGACTATAGTGGAAAGACTGAAGTGGAAAGACTCAGTGAACAGACTAAAGTGTACACACTGAAGTGGACAGAATAAAGTGGAGACTATAGTGGACAGAATAAAGTGGAAAGACTAAAGTGGACAGACTATAGTGGAAAGACTAAAGTGGAAAGACTAAAGTGGATAGACTATAGTGGAAAGAATAAGTGGACGGACTAAAGTGGAAAAACTAAAGTGGAAAGACTAAAGTGGACAGACTATAGTGGAAAGACTAGAGTGGAAAGACTGTAGGGGACAGAATAAAGTGGAGACTATAGTGTAGTGCAAAGACTAAAGTGGATCGACTATAGTGGAAAGTCTATATTGGAAAGACTGTAGTGGACAGAATAAGGTGGAGACTATAGTGGATAGACTAAAGTGGACAGAGAATAGTGGAAAGACTAAATTGGAAAGACTGTAGTGGACAGAATAAAGTGGAGACTATAGTGGAAAGACTAAAGTGGACAGACTATAGTGGAAAGACTGAAGTGGAAAGACTCAGTGGACAGACTAAAGTGTACACACTGAAGTGGACAGAATAAAGTGGAACGACTAAAGTGGAAAGACTAAAGTGGATAGACTATGGTGAAAAGACTTAAGTGGACAGACTAAACTGGAAAAACTAAAGTGGAAAGACTAAAGTGGACAAACTATAGTGGAAAGACTATAGTGGAAAGACTTTAGTGGACAGAATAAAGTGGAGACTATAGTGGAAAAACTAAAGTGGAACGACTAAAGTGGACAGGCTATAGTGGAAAGACTATAGTGGAAAGACTGTAGTGGACAGAATAAAGTGTAGACTATAGTGGAAAGACTAAAGTGGACAGACTATAGTGGAAAGACTGAAGTGGACAGACTAAAGTGGAAAAACTAAAGTGGAAAGACTAAAGTGGACAGACTATAGTGGAAAGACTGAAGTGGAAAGACTCAGTGAACAGACTAAAGTGGACAGACTATAGCGGAAAGACTGTAGTGGACAGAATAAAGTGGAGACTATAGTGGAAAGAATAAAGTGGACAGAGAATAGTGGAAAGACTAAAGTGGACAGACTATAGTGGAAAGACTATATTGGAAAGACTGTAGTGGACAGAATAAGGTGGAGACTATAGTGGATAGACTAAAGTGGACAGAGAATAGTGGAAAGACTAAATTGGAAAGACTGTAGTGGACAGAATAAAGTGGAGACTATAGTGGAAAGACTAAAGTGGACAGACTATAGTGGAAAGACTGAAGTGGAAAGACTCAGTGGACAGACTAAAGTGTACACACTGAAGTGGACAGAATAAAGTGGAAAGACTAAATTGGAAAGACTAAAGTGGATAGACTATAGTGAAAAGACTTAAGTGGACAGACTAAAGTGGAAAAACTAAAGTGGAAAGACTTAAGTGGACAGACTATAGTGGAGAGACTATAGTGGAAAGACTGTAGTGGACAGAATAAGGTGGAGACTATAGTGGATAGACTAAAGTGGACAGACTAAAGTGGACAGACTATAGCGGAAAGACTATAGTGGAAAGACTGTAGTGGACAGAATAAAGTGGAGACTATAGTGGAAAGAATAAAGTGGACAGAGAATAGTGGAAAGACTAAAGTGGACAGACTATAGTGGAAAGACTATATTGGAAAGACTGTAGTGGACAGAATAAGGTGGAGACTATAGTGGATAGACTAAAGTGGACAGAGAATAGTGGAAAGACTAAATTGGAAAGACTGTAGTGGACAGAATAAAGTGGAGACTATAGTGGAAAGACTAAAGTGGACAGACTATAGTGGAAAGACTGAAGTGGAAAGACTCAGTGGACAGACTAAAGTGTACACACTGAAGTGGACAGAATAAAGTGGAAAGACTAAATTGGAAAGACTAAAGTGGATAGACTATAGTGAAAAGACTTAAGTGGACAGACTAAAGTGGAAAAACTAAAGTGGAAAGACTTAAGTGGACAGACTATAGTGGAGAGACTATAGTGGAAAGACTGTAGTGGACAGAATAAAGTGGAGACTATAGTGGAAAGACTAAAGTGGAAAGACTAAAGTGGACAGACTATAGTGAAAAGACTAAAGTGAAAAGACTAAAGTGGATAGACTATAGTGGAAAGAATAAGTGGACGGACTAAAGTGGAAAAACTAAAGTGGAAAGACTAAAGTGGACAGACTATAGTGGAAAGACTATAGTGGAAAGACTGTAGTGGACAGAATAAAGTGGAGACTATAGTGGACAGAATAAATTGGAAAGAGAATAGTGGAACGACTAAAGTGGACAGACTATAGCGGAAAGACTATAGTGGAAAGACTGTAGTGGACAGAATAAAGTGGAGACTATAGTGGAAAGACTAAAGTGGACAGACTATAGTGGAAAGACTGAAGTGGACAGAATAAAGTGGAAAAACTAAAGTGGAAAGACTAAAGTGGACAGACTATAGTGGAAAGACTATGGTGGAAAGACTGTAGTGGACAGAATAAAGTGGAGACTATAGTGGAAAGACTAAAATGGACAGAGAATAGTGGAAGGACTGTAGTGGACAGAATAAAGTGGAGACTATAGTGGAAAGACTAAAGTGGAAAGACTAAAGTGGACAGACTATAGTGGAAAGACTAAAGTGGAAAGACTAAAGTGGAAAGACTAAAGTGGATAGACTATAGTGGACAGAATAAGTGGACGGACTAAAGTGGAAAAACTAAAGTGGAAAGACTAAAGTGGACCGACTATAGTGGAAAGACTATAGTGGAAAGACTGTAGTGGACAGAATAAAGTGGAGACTATAGTGGAAAGACTAAAGTGGACAGAGAATAGTGGAACGACTAAAGTGGACAGACTATAGTGGAAAGACTATAGTGGAAAGACTGTAGTGGACAGAATAAAGTGGAGACTATAGTGGAAAGACTAAAGTGGACAGACTACAGTGGAAAGACTGAAGTGGACAGACTAAAGTGGAAAAACTAAAGTGGAAAGACTAAAGTGGACAGACTATAGTGGAAAGACTGAAGTGGAAAGACTCAGTGAACAGACTAAAGTGTACACACTGAAGTGGACAGAATAAAGTGGAGACTATAGTGGACAGAATAAAGTGGAAAGACTAAAGTGGACAGACTATAGTGGAAAGACTAAAGTGGAAAGACTAAAGTGGATAGACTATAGTGGAAAGAATAAGTGGACGGACTAAAGTGGAAAAACTAAAGTGGAAAGACTAAAGTGGACAGACTATAGTGGAAAGACTAGAGTGGAAAGACTGTAGGGGACAGAATAAAGTGGAGACTATAGTGTAGTGCAAAGACTAAAGTGGATAGACTATAGTGGAAAGTCTATATTGGAAAGACTGTAGTGGACAGAATAAGGTGGAGACTATAGTGGATAGACTAAAGTGGACAGAGAATAGTGGAAAGACTAAATTGGAAAGACTGTAGTGGACAGAATAAAGTGGAGACTATAGTGGAAAGACTAAAGTGGACAGACTATAGTGGAAAGACTGAAGTGGAAAGACTCAGTGGACAGACTAAAGTGTACACACTGAAGTGGACAGAATAAAGTGGAACGACTAAAGTGGAAAGACTAAAGTGGATAGACTATGGTGAAAAGACTTAAGTGGACAGACTAAACTGGAAAAACTAAAGTGGAAAGACTAAAGTGGACAGACTATAGTGGAAAGACTATAGTGGAAAGACTGTAGTGGACAGAATAAAGTGGAGACTATAGTGGAAAGACTAATGTGGAAAGACTAAAGTGGACAGACTATAGTGGAAAGACTAAAGTGGAAAGACTAAAGTGGATAGACTATAGTGGAAAGACTATAGTGGAAAGACTGTAGTGGACAGAATAAAGAGGAGACTATAGTGGAAAGACTAAAGTGGACAGAGAATAGTGGAACGACTAAAGTGGACAGACTATAGTGGAAAGACTATAGTGGAAAGACTGTAGTGGACAGAATAAAGTGGAGACTATAGTGGAAAGACTAAAGTGGACAGACTATAGTGGAAAGACTGAAGTGGACAGACTAAAGTGGAAAAACTAAAGTGGAAAGACTAAAGTGGACAGACTATAGTGGAAAGACTATAGTGGAAAGACTGTAGTGGACAGAATAAAGTGGAGACTATAGTGGAAAGACTAAAATGGACAAAGAATAGTGGAAGGACTAAAATGGACAGACTACAGTGGAAAGACTATAGTGGAAAGACTATAGTGGACAGAATAAAGTGGAGACTATAGTGGAAAGACTAAAGTGGAAAGACTAAAGTGGACAGACTATAGTGGAAAGACTATAGTGGAAAGACTGTAGTGGACAGAATAAAGTGGAGACTATAGTGGAAAGACTAAAGTGGACAGACTATAGTGGAAAGACTGAAGTGGACAGACTAAAGTGGAAAAACTAAAGTGGAAAGACTAAAGTGGACAGACTATAGTGGAAAGACTATAGTGGAAAGACTGTAGTGGACAGAAGAAAGTGGAGACTATAGTGGAAAGACTAAAATGGACAGATAATAGTGGAAGGACTAAAATGGACAGACTACAGTGGAAAGACTATAGTGGAAAGACTATAGTGGACAGAATAAAGTGGAGACTATAGTGGAAAGACTAAAGTGGAAAGACCATAATGGAAAGACTATAGTGGAAATACTGTAGTGGACAGAAAAAAGTGGAGAGTATAGTGGAAAGACTAAAGTGGAGAGAATAGTGGAAAGACTAAAGTGGACAGACTATAGTGGAAAGACTAAAGTGGAAAAACTAAAGTGGAAAGACTAAAGTGGACAGACTATAGTGGAAAGACTAAAGTGAAAAGACTAAAGTGGATAGACTATAGTGGACAGAATAAGTGGACGGACTAAAGTGGAAAAACTAAAGTGGAAAGACTAAAGTGGACCGACTATAGTGGAAAGACTATAGTGGAAAGACTGTAGTGGACAGAATAAAGTGGAGACTATAGTGGAAAGACTAAAGTGGACAGAGAATAGTGGAACGACTAAAGTGGACAGACTATAGTGGAAAGACTATAGTGGAAAGACTGTAGTGGACAGAATAAAGTGGAGACTATAGTGGAAAGACTAAAGTGGACAGACTACAGTGGAAAGACTGAAGTGGACAGACTAAAGTGGAAAAACTAAAGTGGAAAGACTAAAGTGGACAGACTATAGTGGAAAGACTGAAGTGGAAAGACTCAGTGAACAGACTAAAGTGTACACACTGAAGTGGACAGAATAAAGTGGAGACTATAGTGGACAGAATAAAGTGGAAAGACTAAAGTGGACAGACTATAGTGGAAAGACTAAAGTGGAAAGACTAAAGTGGATAGACTATAGTGGAAAGAATAAGTGGACGGACTAAAGTTGAAAAACTAAAGTGGAAAGACTAAAGTGGACAGACTATAGTGGAAAGACTAGAGTGGAAAGACTGTAGGGGACAGAATAAAGTGGAGACTATAGTGTAGTGCAAAGACTAAAGTGGATAGACTATAGTGGAAAGTCTATATTGGAAAGACTGTAGTGGGCAGAATAAGGTGGAGACTATAGTGGATATACTAAAGTGGACAGAGAATAGTGGAAAGACTAAATTGGAAAGACTGTAGTAGACAGAATAAAGTGGAGACTATAGTGGAAAGACTAAAGTGGACAGACTATAGTGGAAAGACTGAAGTGGAAAGACTCAGTGGACAGACTAAAGTGTACACACTGAAGTGGACAGAATAAAGTGAAGACTATAGTGGAAAGACTAAAATGGAAAGACTAAAGTGGAAAGACTGTAGTGGACAGAATAAAGTGGAGACTGTAGTGGAAAGACTAAAGTGGAAAGACTAAAGTGGACAGACTATAGTGGAAAGACTGTAGTGGACAGAATAAAGTGGAGACAATAGTGGAAAGACTAAAGTGGACAGAGAATAGTGGAAAGACTAAATTGGATAGAATATAGTGGAAAGACTATGGTGGAAAGACTGTAGTGGACAGAATAAAGTGGAGACTATAGTGGAAAGATTAAAGTGGACAGACTAAAGTGGACAGACTATAGCGGAAAGACTGAAGTGGACAGACTAAAGTGGAAAAACTAAAGTTGAAAGACTAAAGTGGACAGACTATAGTGGAAAGACTATATTGGAAAGACTGTAGTGGACAGAATAAAGTGGAGACTATAGTGGAAAGAATAAAGTGGACAGAGAATAGTGGAAAGACTAAAGTGGACAGACTATAGTGGAAAGACTATATTGGAAAGACTGTAGTGGACAGAATAAGGTGGAGACTATAGTGGATAGACTAAAGTGGACAGAGAATAGTGGAAAGACTGTAGTGGACAGAATAAAGTGGAGACTATAGTGGAAAGACTAAAGTGGACAGACTATAGTGGAAAGACTGAAGTGGAAAGACTCAGTGGACAGACTAAAGTGTACACACTGAAGTGGACAGAATAAAGTGGAAAGACTAAAGTGGAAAGACTAAAGTGGATAGACTATAGTGAAAAGACTTAAGTTGACAGACTAAAGTGGAAAAACTAAAGTTGAAAGACTAAAGTGGACAGACTATAGTGGAAAGACTATAGTGGACAGACTGTAGTGGACAGAATAAAGTGGAGACTATAGTGGAAAGATTAAAGTGGACCGACTAAAGTGGACAGACTATAGCGGAAAGACTGAAGTGGACAGACTAAAGTGGAAAAACTAAAGTTGAAAGACTAAAGTGGACAGACTATAGTGGAAAGACTATAGTGGAAAGACTGTAGTGGACAGAATAAAGTAGAGACTATAGTGGAAAGAATAAAGTGGACAGAGAATAGTGGAAAGACTAAAGTGGACAGACTATAGTGGAAAGACTATATTGGAAAGACTGTAGTGGACAGAATAAGGTGGAGACTATAGTGGATAGACTAAAGTGGACAGAGAATAGTGGAAAGACTAAATTGGAAAGACTGTAGTGGAGAGAATAAAGTGGAGACTATAGTGGAAAGACTAAAGTGGAAAGACTAAAGTGGACAGACTATAGTGGAAAGACTAAAGTGGAAAGACTAAAGTGGACAGACTATAGTGGAAAGAATAAAATGGACCGACTAAAGTGGAAAGATTAAGGTGGAAAGACAAAAGTGGACAGACCTCCGCTCCAGGTAGAGATTTCTCTAGTTAACAAGACTTACACAGATCGTGACGGGGGGATGCAGTTTGAGGTAGCCCTCAGCCCATAGCCCTAGCGCCCAGCACTGCTTTTTAACAGAAAATGAGTAATTCGAAATGTAACAAGTGTAATGCCTCTCTGAAATTTAATAGCAGAGACACGATAATTTGCTCTTCTTTGATTGGAGGTTGTGGTACATTTTTCCACAAGGGGTGTGACACTCTCGTAGAACAATACAGTGAGAAACACCAACGAACATTCCTACTGTGCAACCCCTGCTCGGCCAAGCCGAAAGTCAGAGAAGATGTTAGCCGTGCCCCAACGGCATTGGACCCTGTGATTGGATCGCCTCCTGTTTGCTGTGGTGACGGAGGAAATGGACCGGATCTGGTATATTCACCAGTCCTTAGCTTCTTCCAAAATTGCGTTTCATCAGGAATCGATAAAAATGATTCAGTGTCGGCAGCCTCCAGGTTCTACGAGCTTGACGTTCTATCTAATGCCCGTTCTCTTATCATCTCGGCTGCTAATTCAACTACTCGTTATCCCGAACGCCGTGGCCCAAATGCATCCAGTTCATTATGTGACGATATATTCTCGTTGTTCGTTCTGGCTGATGCGAATGAATTGCCTGGGAAACTGCCAAAATACGTCATGTTTGCTGGTGACCTAATCCCAGTAGCCGGCTCAACCGATCATGCAAATTTTCCCAAGGCGCTGCTTTCGTGGGATCGTCAACTCAAATATGTTTCGGAAAAAGTGGAACAATTAACATCGCTGGAGTTAGCAAACCCATGCACTGTCCATTCGTGGGATAAACTGATTTCGGACGTCAGCGAGATAAAGCAGTTCCAGAAGAATCAAATGCCTCCTGCTGAATCATCCAATTCAGTAGAATGGCCGAGGATTGAAACTAGCGCGATCGATATGGTGAATATTCACGTCCAGTCCCCCCCTCCCGAGTTTGACAACCCATATAAACGGTTACGAGTTACGGTTTCAAAGGATAGTAACTGGAAAATTCAAACTAAGAAGTCATCAGAGGAAATACTAAAAAGAAGTCTGAGTGAGAAAGTGGGTCCCAGTGTAGAAATCCGTCTTCAAAAGTACATCGGCCTGATCAGTGTCACCTTTGATTTTAATCCGGATATGCTGAAAAGCCAAAACAAAGGTATTATTGATGCCACGCAGATCGGTTCTTCCAGTTGCTACAAGATATTCTTCGAGTCTTCGAGTTCAAAGTCTTACCACCTGCGACACGGTGTTTTTGTCGGGTATGAGCACTTTGCTGTTACCGAGTTTAAGTCAATGCCAAAAATGTGTTATAAGCGCGGATCTCTCGAGCACATGTCTGCAGCTTGCAAGAACTCAATTCGGTGTGCTAGGTGTTCGGTTTCAGATCATACGAATACTCGTGATAGCCCATGTCTTAACGCTTTCAATTGCTGCCATTGCGGATCCTCGGAACACCCAGGGTACAGTTTCCGTTGCAAAGTGGTCAAGGAGCAAGCAAATAAAAGTAAGAAATGAGTGATTTTAGTGTCATTTCTTTGAACAGTAACGGTGTTTCTAACAAGGTCCATGCTTTATCACATTTGCTAGCATCAGCCGACATTATGTGTCTACAAGAGCACCATTTGCTCGATCATTCGGCTGGAATTGTACATAATTTATCGTCAAATCATTCATGTTTTTTGTCCCCGCGGCTCCCACTGGAGGTCGTCCTTCTGGAGGCATATGTATTTTTACCCGTCAGAATGTAGATGCTTCTTATTTTACTCATACGCAATATTTCATCGCGATCAAGATTTTGAATTGTTTTGTTTTTACTTGCTACCTTCCAACTAATTACCATACGATTGATTCAGATTACGAATTTAATTATGCATGTTCTGAGCTTTCTAAGGCTGTGTTGAAAGTTCCGCCAAAGTCAGAATGGATCATTGTTGGGGATTTTAATTCTGACCTTACGGATGATCAAGATATCAGAGCATCTATGTTGTTTTCGGCACTTCCTCAATATGCTCTGATTCATAAAAATTCAGACCCTACTTACATTCATAATTCAGGTGCGTCGTCCAATATTGACCACCTAGTTTCTTCGGATACTAATTTATTTTCAAGTATAGTTGATGTCTGTGCTGATATCCCTATTAGTGATCATCTTTACCTGTCGTTTGCTCTTGCTATTCCAATCCCCGTTTTACCCATTACGAGCAATATAGTCCGTTCTAAAAAAGTTACATGCTTGGATTGGGATAAAAAGAGAATTCAAATCTTTCATGTTGAAACGGATAAAATGCTGTCAAAAATTGTCGACAAAAAAACATGCCTTGATCAAGTTGATATAGATATTTTTTATGCTGAAATGGTCCATTGTATGAAAGAAGGAGCGAAAAATGCTTTTAATAATAGATCTTTTTACCCGGGAACACGAGTGTTTGCATGGAAATTTAATGATTTATTAAAAGATGCAAACACGAAAGCCTCTTGTGCGTTTCGCCTGTGGCGTTCAGCGGGAAGCCCAAGGTTTGGTCCTTTTTTTGAGGGTATGAAAGCTTCTAAATCACTGTTCCGCAAGGAATTAAGATTTCACAATGATCTTATTCGGGATGAAATTGGATATCGTATTTCTGAAGATGAAAATGAGCTGTGGAAATTCGTGAGAAATAAGTCACATAGAAAGCACCCGCATGATAAAAGTAGTCTTGGGGCTGATAATTGGATTACTCATTTTAATGGTACTTTTTCTAGAATTGATGATATGATACATTGTAAACTTGATTCTGAATTTGAAGAAGAATTGTCTAAGCATGTAATATCGGATATTAAAATTGAAGCAGATGATGTAAAAGAAGCTATAAAAAAAACTGAAAAGCAAAAAATCTTTAGATTGTGATGGTTTACATGCTAATCATCTAAAATGGGCCTCACACAATACTATTATTATGATTGCATCCCTGTTTACTTTTATACTCAAGTCAGGTTTGGTTCCGTCGAGTTTTTTAAAATCAACAAGTACCCCCCTATTAAAGAAAGGAGGTAACCCAAATGATTGTAAATCTTTCCGTCCAATAACTACTTCCTGTCAAATGAGTAAACTTTTTGAACTAACACTCCTCCATATTTTGGTAGTTCTAATCAAGGTTTGAATCAAATTGGTTTCAGGAAAGGATTGAATATTGATGTGGCTCACACTCTTCTGTCTCGTATTTTGAGTTCTTGTAGTTATAGGAATAGAGTATATGTATTAGCCCTAGACATTGCTTCAGCATACGATAGTATCATCCACGCTTGCGCCCTTAGATCTTTGTTGAAGAATGGTGTACCAGTGAGTATAGTACTCATGTTGCGTCGGTGGTTTGGAGCTTCTCGAATTAGAGTTCTTTGGAGGGGTTCTTACACTGATTTTGATGTTGTTCTAAACCGGGGTCTTCGTCAGGGTGGGATTCTTTCTCCAGTGATTTTCATATAACTATCGCTGCATGTCTTGATGGTGTACAGTCTTCTTTTATTTATGGTAAAGGTATCCTAGCTTCTCTTATAGCGTATGCTGACACCATACTCCTTATTAGCCGTTCTCTATCGGGCCTTCAGAATAATGTAAATTATCTAGTTAAGTCTTTTAAAGAATATGGCCTGATTTTTCGACCTGAAAAATGCCAGTTTATGGTTTTTGGTCCAAAACCCCTTGAAAAAATTTCTCTTTCAGTATCTGTCCGTATATATAATTCAGTCCTAAAACCATGTGAGTCTTTAAGATATCTGGGAATCCCTTATGGCCCGACTTTGTCATTAACGAGGGCTCTAATAGTAAAAGATGTGGAGTCGCGTATTTCTTCTAGTTTCGGGGCGGTGATTTGTCTCAGGGATTTCCTATCTAGACGCAATCTTGAAAAGATTTTTAACACTGTTGCTCTTCCACAGGCTCTGCTTGCATCTTCTTTTTTACCTTTTTTAACGTTGACAAATTTATCTCATATTAAAACTACTTTTTTTAATTTTGGGAAATTTTTATGCCGGTTTTCGAAATACCAATCCAGTTCTTTTATGATGGAAAATTATGGTTTAAAAAACCCCACTGATATTCTGAAAAAGAAACGGGAAACATTTTTTTCAAAAATTATTCCATAAAGAACACTTTGACCGATGCGTTGCGTTGATTGTATTTTGGTTAAAGTTTAGGTAGACTTCATTGAGGATAGCGTAGGCTAATTTTTTTTTTTTTTTTTTTTTTTTTTAAATGAAGTAGAGTTCGTATGAGAGTATATGGTCTAGTTATTAGTCTGTAGACCAATTGTGTGAATTTTATTATATTTTTTTTACTCGCCAGCTTTGGCGGATACAAATAAATGAATTGAATTGAATTGAATCGAATAGTGGAAAGACTGTAATGGACAGAATAAAGTGGAGACTATAGTGGAAAGACTAAAGTGGACAGAGAATAGTGGAAAGACTAAAGTGGACAGACTACAGTTGAAATACTGTAGTGGACAGAGAATAGTGGAAAGACTAAAGTGGACAGACTATAGTGGAAAGACTGTAGTGGACAGAGAATAGTGGAAAGACTAAAATGGACAGACTATAGTAGAAAGACTAAAGTGGAAAGACTAAAGTGGATAGACTATAGTGGAAAGAATAAGTGGACAGACTAAAGTGGAAAAACTAAAGTGGAAAGACTATAGTGGACAGAATAAAGTGGAGACTTAGTGGAAAGACTAAAGTGGACAGAGAATAGTGGAAAGACTAAAGTGGACAGACTACAGTTGAAATACTGTAGTGGACAGAGAATAGTGGAAAGACTAAAGTGGACAGACTATAGTGGAAAGACTGTAGTGGACAGAATAAAGTGGAGACTATAGTGGAAAGACTAAAATGGACAGAGAATAGTGGAAAGACTAAATTGGAAAGACTGTACTGGACAGAATAAAGTGGAGACTATAGTGGAAAGACTAAAGTGGAAAGACTAAAGTGGACAGACTATAGTGGAAAGACTAAAGTGGAAAGACTGTAGTGGACAGAATAAAGTGGAGACTATAGTGGAAAGACTAAAGTGGAAAGACTAAAGTGGACAGACTATAGTGGAAAGACTATAGTGGAAAGACTGTAGTGGACAGAATAAAGTGGAGACTATAGCGGAAAGACTAAAGTGGACAGAGAATAGTGGAGAGACTATAGTGGAAAGACTGTAGTGGACAGAATAAAGTGGAGACTATAGTGGAAAGACTAAAGTGGACAGAGAGTATTGGAAAGACTAAAGTGGACAGACTATAGTGGAAAGACTGAAGTCGACAGACTAAAGTGGAAAAACTAAAGTGGAAAGACTATAGTGGAAAGACTATAATGGAAAGACTAAAGTGGACAGACTATAGTGGAGAGACTATAGTGGAAAGACTGTAGTGGACAGAATAAAGTGGAGACTATAGTGGAAAGACTAAAGTGGACAGAGAGTATTGGAAAGACTAAAGTGGACAGACTATAGTGGAAAGACTGAAGTCGACAGACTAAAGTGGAAAAACTAAAGTGGAAAGACTAAAGTGGACAGACTATAGTGGAAAGACTATAGTGGAAAGACTGTAGTGGACAGAATAAAGTGGAGACTATAGTGGAACGACTAAAGTGGACAGAGATTGGTGGAAAGACTAAAGTGGACAGACTATAGTGGAAAGACTCTAGTGGACAGAATAAAGTGGAGACTATAGTGGAAAGATTAAAGTGGAGAGACTATAGTGGAAAGACTGAAGTGGAAAGACTCAGTGGACAGACTAAAGTGTACACACTGAAATGGACAGAATAAAGTGGAAATACTAAATTGGAAAGACTGTACTGGACAGAATAAAGTGGAGACTATAGCGGAAAGACTATAGTGGAAAGACTGTAGTGGACAGAATAAAGTGGAGACTATAGCGGAAAGACTAAAGTGGACAGAGAATAGTGGAAAGACTAAAGTGGACAGACTATAATGGAAAGAATATAGTGGAAAGACTGTAGTGGACAGAATAAAGTGGAGACTATACTGGAAAGACTAAAGTGGACAGACTATAGTGGAAAGACTGAAGTGGAAAGACTCAGTGGACAGACTAAAGTGTACACACTGAAGTGGACAGAATAAAGTGGAAAGACTAAAGTGGAAAGACTAAAGTGGACAGACTATAGTTGAAAGACTAAAGTGGACAGACTAAAGTGGAAAGATTAAAGTGGAAAAACTAAAGTGGAAAGACTAAAGTGGACAGACTTTAGTGGAAAAACTAAAGTGAAAGACTGTAGTGGACAGAATAAAGTGGAGACTATAGTGGAAAGACTAAAGTGGAAAGACTAAAGTGGACAGACTATAGTGGAAAGACTATAGTGGCAAGACTGTAGTGGACAGAATAAAGTGGAGACTATAGTGGAAAGGCTAAAGTGGACAGAGAATAGTGGAAAGACTAAAGTGGACAGACTATAGTGGAAAGACTATAGTGGATAGACTGTAGTGGACAGAATGAAGTGGAGACTTTAGTGGAAAGACTAAAGTGGAAAGACTAAAGTGGACAGACTATAGAGGAAAGACTGAAGTCGACAGACTAAAGTGGAAAAACTAAAGTGGAAAGACTAGAGTGGACATACTATGGTGGAAAGACTATAGTGGAAAGACTGTAGTGGACAGAATAATGTGGAGACTATAGTGGAAAGACTAAAGTGGACAGCGAATAGTGGAAAGACTAAAGTGGACAGACTATAGTGGAAAGACTAAAGTGGAAAAACTAAAGTGAAAAGACTAAAGTGGACAGACTATAGTGGAAAGACTATAGTGGAAAGACTGTAGTGGACAGAATAAAGTGGAGACTATAGCGGAAAGACTAAAGTAGACAGAGAATAGTGGAAAGACTAAAGTGGACAGACTATAGTCGAAAGACTATAGTGGAAAGACTAAAGTGGACAGACTATAGTGGAGAGACTATAGTGGAAAGACTGTAGTGGACAGAATAAAGTGGAGACTATAGTGGAAAGACTAAAGTGGAAAGACTAAAGTGGACAGACTACAGTTGAAATACTGTAGTGGACAGAGAATAGTGGAAAGACTAAAGTGGACAGACTATAGTGGAAAGACTGTAGTGGACAGAATAAAGTGGAGACTATAGTGGAAAGACTAAAATGGACAGAGAATAGTGGAAAGACTAAATTGGAAAGACTGTACTGGACAGAATAAAGTGGAGACTATAGTGGAAAGACTAAAGTGGAAAGACTAAAGTGGACAGACTATAGTGGAAAGACTAAAGTGGAAAGACTGTAGTGGACAGAATAAAGTGGAGACTAGAGTGGAAAGACTAAAGTGGAAAGACTAAAGTGGACAGACTATAGTGGAAAGACTATAGTTGAAAGACTGCAGTGGACAGACTAAAGTGGAGACTATTCCGGAAAGACTAAAGTGGACAGAGAATAGTGGAAAGACTAAAGTGGACAGACTATAGTGGAAAGACTATAGTGGAAAGACTAAAGTGGACAGACTATAGTGGAGAGACTATAGTGGAAAGACTGTAGTGGACAGAATAAAGTGGAGACTATAGTGGAAAGACTAAAGTGGACAGAGAGTATTGGAAAGACTAAAGTGGACAGACTATAGTGGAAAGACTGAAGTCGACAAACTAAAGTGGAAAAACTAAAGTGGAAAGACTAAAGTGGACAGACTATAGTGGAAAGACTATAGTGGAAAGACTGTAGTGGACAGAATAAAGTGGAGACTATAGTGGAACGACTAAAGTGGACAGAGAATGGTGGAAAGACTAAAGTGGACAGACTATAGTGGAAAGACTCTAGTGGAAAGACTGTAGTGGACAGAATAAAGTGGAGACTATAGCGGAAAGACTAAAGTTCAGAGAATAGTGGAAAGACTAAAGTGGACAGACTATAATGGAAAGAATATAGTGGAAAGACTGTAGTGGACAGAATAAAGTGGAGACTATACTGGAAAGACTAAAGTGGACAGACTATAGTGGAAAGACTGAAGTGGAAAGACTCAGTGGACAGACTAAAGTGTACACACTGAAGTGGACAGAATAAAGTGGAAAGACTAAAGTGGAAAGACTAAAGTCGACAGACTATAGTGGAAAGACTAAAGTGGACAGACTAAAGTGGAAAGATTAAAGTGGAAAAACTAAAGTGGAAAGACTAAAGTGGACAGACTATAGTGGAAAAACTAAAGTGAAAGACTGTAGTGGACAGAATAAAGTGGAGACTATAGTGGAAAGACTAAAGTGGAAAGACTAAAGTGGACAGACTATAGTGGAAAGACTATAGTGGCAAGACTGTAGTGGACAGAATAAAGTGGAGACTATAGTGGAAAGACTATAGTGGAAAGACTGTAGTGGACAGAATAAAGTGGAGACTATAGCGGAAAGACTAAAGTGGACAGAGAATAGTGGAAAGACTAAAGTGGACAGACTATAATGGAAAGGACATAGTGGAAAGACTGTAGTGGACAGAATAAAGTGGAGACTATACTGGAAAGACTAAAGTGGACAGACTATAGTGGAAAGACTGAAGTGGAAAGACTCAGTGGACAGACTAAAGTGTACACACTGAAGTGGACAGAATAAAGTGGAAAGACTAAAGTGGAAAGACTAAAGTCGACAGACTATAGTGGAAAGACTAAAGTGGACAGACTAAAGTGGAAAGATTAAAGTGGAAAAACTAAAGTGGAAAGACTAAAGTGGACAGACTATAGTGGAAAAACTAAAGTGAAAGACTGTAGTGGACAGAATAAAGTGGAGACTATAGTGGAAAGACTAAAGTGGAAAGACTAAAGTGGACAGACTATAGTGGAAAGACTATAGTGGCAAGACTGTAGTGGACAGAATAAAGTGGAGACTATAGTGGAAAGGCTAAAGTGGACAGAGAATAGTGGAAAGACTAAAGTGGACAGACTATAGTGGAAAGACTATAGTGGATAGACTGTAGTGGACAGTATAAAGTGGAGACTTTAGTGGAAAGACTAAAGTGGAAAGACTAAAGTGGACAGACTATAGAGGAAAGACTGAAAGCGACAGACTAAAGTGAAAAAACTAAAGTGGAAAGACTAAAGTGGACATACTATAGTGGAAAGACTATAGTGGAAAGACTGTAGTGGACAGAATAATGTGGAGACTATAGTGGAAAGACTAAAGTGGACAGCGAATAGTGGAAAGACTAAAGTGGACAGACTATAGTGGAAAGACTAAAGTGGAAAAACTAAAGTGGAAAGACTAAAGTGGACAGACTATAGTGGAAAGACTATAGTGGAAAGACTGTAGTGGACAGAATAAAGTGGAGACTATAGCGGAAAGACTAAAGTGGACAGAGAATAGTGGAAAGACTAAAGTGGACAGACTATAGTGGAAAGACTATAGTGGAAAGACTAAAGTGGACAGACTATAGTGGAGAGACTATAGTGGAAAGACTGTAGTGGACAGAATAAAGTGGAGACTATAGTGGAAAGACTAAAGTGGTCAGAGAGTATTGGAAAGACTAAAGTGGACAGACTATAGTGGAAAGACTATATTGGAAAGACTGTAGTGGACAGAATAAAGTGGAGACTATAGTGGAAAGACTGAAGTGGAAAGACTAAAGTGGACAGAGAATAGTGGAAAGACTAAAGTGGACAGACTATAGTGGAAAGACTAAAGTGGACAGACTAAAGTGGAAAGACTATAGTGGAAAGACTAGAGTGGACAGACTATAGTGGAAAGACTGTAGTTGACAGAATAAAGTGGAGAGTATAGTGGAAAGACTAAAGTGGAAAGAGAATAGTGGAAAGACTAAAGTGGACAGACTATATTGGAAAGACTATAGTGGAAAGACTGTAGTGGACAGAATAAAGTGGAGACTATAGTGGAAAGACTAAAGTAGACAGAGAATAGTGGAAAGACTAAAGTGGAAAGACTATAGTAGGAAAAACTAAAGTGGAACGACTAAAGTGGACAGACTATAGTGGAAAGACTATAGTGGAAAGACTGTAGTGGACAGAATAAAGTGGAGACTATAGTGGAAAGACTAAAGTGGACAGAGAATAGTGGAAAGACTAAAGTGGACAGACTACAGTGGAAATACCGTAGTGGACAGAGAATAGTCGAAAGACTAAAGTGGACAGATTATAGTGGAAAGACTGTAGTGGACAGAATAAAGTGGAGACTATAGTGTAAAGACTAAAGTGGACAGAGAATAGTGGAAAGACTGTAGTGGACATAATAAAGTGGAGACTATAGTGGGAAGACTAAACTGGACAGAAAATAGTGGAAAGACTAAATTGGAAAGACTGTAGTGGACAGAATAAAGTGGAGACTACTGTGGAAAGACTAAAGTTGAAAGACTAAAGTGGACAGACTATAGTGGAAAGACTGAAGTGGAAAGACTCAGTGGACAGACTAAAGTGTACACACTGAAATGGACAGAATAAAGTGGAAAGACTAAAGTGGAAAGACTAAAGTGGATAGACTATAGTTGAAAGACTAAAGCGGACAGACTAAAGTGGAAAAACTAAAGTGGAAAGACTAAAGTGGACAGACTATAGTGGAAAGACTATAGTGGAAAGACTGTAGTGGACAGAATAAAGTGGAGACTATAGTGGAAAGATTAAAGTGGACAGACTATAGTGGAAAGACTGAAGTGGAAAGACTCAGTGGACAGACTAAAGTGGAAAGATTAAAGTTGAAAGACTAAAGTGGACAGACTATAGTGGAAAGACTAAAGTGGACAGAATAAAGTGGAGAGTATAGTGGAAAGACTAAAGTGGAAAGAGAATAGTGGAAAGACTAAAGTGGACAGACTACAGTGGAAATACCGTAATGGACAGAGAATAGTGGAACGACTAAAGTGGACAGACTATAGTGGAAAGACTAAAGTGGACAGAGAATAGTGGAAAGACTAAATTGGAAAGACTGTAGTGGACAGAATAAAGTGGAGACTATAGTGGAAAGACTAAAGTGGAAAGACTAAAGTGGACAGACTATAGTGGAAAGACTAAAGTGGAAAGACTAAAGTGGATAGACTATAGTGGAAAGAATAAGTGGACGGACTAAAGTGGAAAAACTAAAGGGGACAGACTAAAGTGGACAGACTATAGTGGAAAGGCTATAGTGGAAAGACTGTAGTGGACAGAATAAAGTGGAGACTATAGTGGACAGAATAAAGTGGAAAGACTAAAGTGGAAAGACTAAAGTGGATAGACTATAGTGGGAAGTCTATAGTGGAAAGACTTTAGTGGACAGAATTAAGTGGAGACTATAGTGGAAAGACTAAAGTGGACAGAGAATAGTGGAACGACTAAAGTGGACAGACTATAGTGGAAAGACTAAAGCAGAAAAACTAAAGTGGAAAGACTAAAGTGGACAGACTATAGTGGAAAGACTATAGTGGAAAGACTGTAGTGGACAGAATAAAGTGGAGACTATAGTGGAAAGACTAAAGTGGACAGAGAATAGTGGAAAGACTAAAGTGGACAGACTACAGTGGAAATACCGTAGTGGACAGAGAATAGTGGAAAGACTAAAGTGGACAGACTATAGTGGAAAGACTGTAGTGGACAGAATAAAGTGGAGACTATAGTGTAAAGACTAAAGTGGACAGAGAATAGTGGAAAGACTAAATTGGAAAGACTGTAGTGGACAGAATAAAGTGGAGACTATAGTGGAAAGACTAAAGTGGAAAGACTAAAGTGGACAGATTATAGTGGAAAGACTGTAGTGGACATAATAAAGTGGAGACTATAGTGGGAAGACTAAAGTGGACAGAAAATACTGGAAAGACTAAATTGGAAAGACTGTAGTGGACAGAATAAAGTGGAGACTATTGTGGAAAGACTAAAGTGGAAAGACTAAAGTGGACACACTATAGTGGAAAGACTGAAGTGGAAAGACTCAGTGGACAGACTAAAGTGTACACACTGAAATGGACAGAATAAAGTGGAAAGACTAAAGTGGAAAGACTAAAGTGGATAGACTATAGTTGAAAAGACTAAAGTGGACAGACTAAAGTGGAAAAACTAAAGTGGAAAGACTGTAGTGGACAGAATAAAGTGGAGATTATAGTGGAAAGACTAAAGTGGACAGCGAATAGTGGAAATACTAAAGTGGACAGACTATAGTGGAAAGACTACAGTGGAAAAACTAAAGTGGAAAGACTAAAGTGGACAGACTCAGTGGACAGACTAAAGTGCACACAGTGAAGTGGACAGAATAAAGTGGAAAGACTAAAGTGGACAGACTATAGTGGAAAGACTAAAGTGGACAGACTAAAGTGGAAAGATTAAAGTGGAAAGACTAAAGTGGACAGACTATAGTGGAAAGACTATAGTGGAAAGACTAAAGTGGAAAGACTAAAGTGGACAGACTATAGTGGAGAGACTATAGTGGAAAGACTGTAGTGGACAGAATAAAGTGGAGACGATAGCGGAAAGACTAAAGTGGACAGAGAATAGTGGAAAGACTAAAGTGGACAGACTATAATGGAAAGACTATAGTGGAAAGACTGTAGTGGACAGAATAAAGTGGAGACTATAGTGGAAAGATTAAAGTGGACAGACTATAGTGGAAAGACTGAAGTGGAAAGACTCAGTGGACCGACTAAAGTGGAAAGATTAAAGTTGAAAGACTAAAGTGGACAGACTATAGTGGAAAGACTATAGTGGAAAGACTAAAGTGGAAAGACTAAAGTGGACAGACTATAGTGGAGAGACTATAGTGGAAAGAGAGTATTGGAAAGACTAAAGTGGAAAGTCTGTAGTGGACAGAATAAAGTGGAGACTATAGAGGAAAGACTAAAGTGAACAGACTATAGTGGTAAGACTGAAGTGGAAAGACTCAGTGGAGAGACTAAAGTGTACACACTGAAGTGGACAGAATAAAGTGGAAAGACAAAAGTGGAAAGACTAAAGTGGACAGACTATAGTGGAAAGACTAAAGTGGACAGACTAAAGTGGAAAGATTAAAGTGGAAAGACTAAAGTGGACAGACTATAGTGGAAAGACTATAGTGGAAAGACTAAAGTGGAAAGACTAAAGTGGACAGACTATAGTGGAGAGACTATAGTGGAAAGACTGTAGTGGACAGAATAAAGTGGAGACTATAGTGGAAAGACTAAAGTGGACAGAGAGTATTGGAAAGACTAAAGTGGACAGACTATAGAGGAAAGACTATATTGGAAAGACTGTAGTGGACAGAATAAAGTGGAGACTATAGTGGAAAGATAAAGTGGAAAGACTAAAGTGGACAGAGAATAGTTGAAAGACTAAAGTGGACAGACTATAGTGGAAAGACTAAAGTGGACAGACTAAAGTGGAAAGACTATAGTGGAAAGACTAAAGTGGACAGACTATAGTGGAAAGACTATAGTGGAAAGACTGTAGTGGACAGAATAAAGTGGAGACTATAGTGGAAAGACTAAAGTAGACAGAGAATAGTGGAAAGACTAAAGTGGAAAGACTGTAGTGGACAAAATAAAAAGGAGACTATAGTGAAAAGACTAAAGTGGAAAGACTATAGTGGAAAAACTGAATTGGACAGAATAAAGTGGAGACTATAGTGGAAAGACTAAAGTAGACAGAGAATAGTGGAAAGACTAAAGTGGACAGACTATAGTGGAAAGACTATAGTGGAAAGACTGTAGTGGATAGAATAAAGTGGAGACTATAGTGGAAAGACTAAAGTGGACAGAGAATAGTGGAAAGACTATAGTGGAAAGACTAAAGTAGACAGACTAAAATGGTAAGATTAAAGTGGAAAGACTAAAGTGGACAGACTATAGTGGAAAGACTATAGTGGAAAGACTGTAGTGGAGAGAATAAAGTGGAGACTATAGTGGAAAGACTAAAGTTGACAGAGAATAGTCGAAAGACTAAAGTGGACAGACTATAGTGGAAAGACTAAAGTGGACAGACTAAAGTGGAAAGACTAAAGTGGAAAGACTAAAGTGGAAAGACTAAAGTGGACAGACTATAGTGGAAAGACTATAGTGGAAAGACTGTAGTGGACAGAATAAAGTGGAGAGTATAGTGGAAAGACTAAAGTGGACAGAGAATAGTGGAAAGACTAAAGTGGACAGACTATAGTGGAAAGACTATAGTGGAAAGATTGTAGTGGACAGAATAAAGTGGAGACTATAGTGGAAAGACTAAAGTGGACAGACTAAAGTGGACAGAGAATAGTGGAAAGACTTTAGTGGAAAGACTGTAGCGGACAAAATAAAGTGGAGACTATAGTGGAAAGACTAAAGTTGACAGACTATAGTGGAAAGACTATAGTGGAAAGACTGTAGTGGAAAGACTGTAGTGGACATAATAAAGTTGAGACTATAGTGGGAAGACTAAAGTGGAATGACTATAGTGGAAAGACTGTAGTGGACAGAATAAAGTGGAGACTATAGTGGAAAGACTATAGTGGAAAGACTAAAGTGGACAGAGAATAGTGGAAAGACTAAAGTGGACAGACTATAGTGGAAAGACTATAGTGGAAAGACTGTAGTGGACAGAATAAAGTGGAGACTATAGTGGAAAGACTAAAGTGGACAGACTAAAGTGGACAGAGAATAGTGGAAAGACTTTAGTGGAAAGACTGTAGCGGACGGAATAAAGTGGAGACTATAGTGGAAAGACTAAAGTTGACAGACTATAGTGGAAAGACTATAGTGGAAAGACTGTAGTGGAAAGACTGTAGTGGACATAATAAAGTTGAGACTATAGTGGGAAGACTAAAGTGGAAAGACTATAGTCGAAAGACTGTAGTGGACAGAATAAAGTTGAGACTATAGTGGAAAGACTATAGTGGAAAGACTCTAGTGGACAGAATAAAGTGGAGAGTATAGTGGAAAGACTAAAGTGGACAGAGAATAGTGGAAAGACTAAAGTGGACAGACTATAGTGGAAAGACTATAGTCGAAAGACTGTAGTGGACAGAATAAAGTTGAGACTATAGTGGAAAGACTATAGTGGAAAGACTGTAGTGGACATAATAAAGTGGAGACTATAGTGGGAAGACTAAAGTGGACAGAAAATACTGGAAAGACTAAATTGGAAAGACTGTAGTGGACAGAATAAAGTGGAGACTATTGTGGAAAGACTAAAGTGGAAAGACTAAAGTGGACACACTATAGTGGAAAGACTGAAGTGGAAAGACTCAGTGGACAGACTAAAGTGTACACACTGAAATGGACAGAATAAAGTGGAAAGACTAAAGTGGAAAGACTAAAGTGGATAGACTATAGTTGAAAGACTAAAGTGGACAGACTAAAGTGGAAAAACTAAAGTGGAAAGACTGTAGTGGACAGAATAAAGTGGAGATTATAGTGGAAAGACTAAAGTGGACAGCGAATAGTGGAAATACTAAAGTGGACAGACTATAGTGGAAAGACTACAGTGGAAAAACTAAAGTGGAAAGACTAAAGTGGACAGACTCAGTGGACAGACTAAAGTGCACACAGTGAAGTGGACAGAATAAAGTGGAAAGACTAAAGTGGACAGACTATAGTGGAAAGACTAAAGTGGACAGACTAAAGTGGAAAGATTAAAGTGGAAAGACTAAAGTGGACAGACTATAGTGGAAAGACTATAGTGGAAAGACTAAAGTGGAAAGACTAAAGTGGACAGACTATAGTGGAGAGACTATAGTGGAAAGACTGTAGTGGACAGAATAAAGTGGAGACGATAGCGGAAAGACTAAAGTGGACAGAGAATAGTGGAAAGACTAAAGTGGACAGACTATAATGGAAAGACTATAGTGGAAAGACTGTAGTGGACAGAATAAAGTGGAGACTATAGTGGAAAGATTAAAGTGGACAGACTATAGTGGAAAGACTGAAGTGGAAAGACTCAGTGGACCGACTAAAGTGGAAAGATTAAAGTTGAAAGACTAAAGTGGACAGACTATAGTGGAAAGACTATAGTGGAAAGACTAAAGTGGAAAGACTAAAGTGGACAGACTATAGTGGAGAGACTATAGTGGAAAGAGTATTGGAAAGACTAAAGTGGAAAGTCTGTAGTGGACAGAATAAAGTGGAGACTATAGAGGAAAGACTAAAGTGAACAGACTATAGTGGTAAGACTGAAGTGGAAAGACTCAGTGGAGAGACTAAAGTGTACACACTGAAGTGGACAGAATAAAGTGGAAAGACAAAAGTGGAAAGACTAAAGTGGACAGACTATAGTGGAAAGACTAAAGTGGACAGACTAAAGTGGAAAGATTAAAGTGGAAAGACTAAAGTGGACAGACTATAGTGGAAAGACTATAGTGGAAAGACTAAAGTGGAAAGACTAAAGTGGACAGACTATAGTGGAGAGACTATAGTGGAAAGACTGTAGTGGACAGAATAAAGTGGAGACTATAGTGGAAAGACTAAAGTGGACAGAGAGTATTGGAAAGACTAAAGTGGACAGACTATAGAGGAAAGACTATATTGGAAAGACTGTAGTGGACAGAATAAAGTGGAGACTATAGTGGAAAGATAAAGTGGAAAGACTAAAGTGGACAGAGAATAGTTGAAAGACTAAAGTGGACAGACTATAGTGGAAAGACTAAAGTGGACAGACTATAGTGGAAAGACTAAAGTGGACAGACTAAAGTGGAAAGACTATAGTGGAAAGACTAAAGTGGACAGACTATAGTGGAAAGACTATAGTGGAAAGACTGTAGTGGACAGAATAAAGTGGAGACTATAGTGGAAAGACTAAAGTAGACAGAGAATAGTGGAAAGACTAAAGTGGAAAGACTGTAGTGGACAAAATAAAAAGGAGACTATAGTGAAAAGACTAAAGTGGAAAGACTATAGTGGAAAAACTGAATTGGACAGAATAAAGTGGAGACTATAGTGGAAAGACTAAAGTAGACAGAGAATAGTGGAAAGACTAAAGTGGACAGACTATAGTGGAAAGACTATAGTGGAAAGACTGTAGTGGATAGAATAAAGTGGAGACTATAGTGGAAAGACTAAAGTGGACAGAGAATAGTGGAAAGACTATAGTGGAAAGACTAAAGTAGACAGACTAAAATGGTAAGATTAAAGTGGAAAGACTAAAGTGGACAGACTATAGTGGAAAGACTATAGTGGAAAGACTGTAGTGGAGAGAATAAAGTGGAGACTATAGTGGAAAGACTAAAGTTGACAGAGAATAGTGGAAAGACTAAAGTGGACAGACTATAGTGGAAAGACTAAAGTGGACAGACTAAAGTGGAAAGACTAAAGTGGAAAGACTAAAGTGGAAAGACTAAAGTGGACAGACTATAGTGGAAAGACTATAGTGGAAAGACTGTAGTGGACAGAATAAAGTGGAGAGTATAGTGGAAAGACTAAAGTGGACAGAGAATAGTGGAAAGACTAAAGTGGACAGACTATAGTGGAAAGACTATAGTGGAAAGATTGTAGTGGACAGAATAAAGTGGAGACTATAGTGGAAAGACTAAAGTGGACAGACTAAAGTGGACAGAGAATAGTGGAAAGACTTTAGTGGAAAGACTGTAGCGGACAAAATAAAGTGGAGACTATAGTGGAAAGACTAAAGTTGACAGACTATAGTGGAAAGACTATAGTGGAAAGACTGTAGTGGAAAGACTGTAGTGGACATAATAAAGTTGAGACTATAGTGGGAAGACTAAAGTGGAATGACTATAGTGGAAAGACTGTAGTGGACAGAATAAAGTGGAG
Source organism: Branchinecta sandiegonensis (assembly GCA_030848855.1). NCBI lineage: Eukaryota > Metazoa > Arthropoda > Branchiopoda > Anostraca > Branchinectidae > Branchinecta > Branchinecta sandiegonensis. The sequence goes on from JAUPMV010000073.1 coordinate 174,965, forward strand.
ACTATAGTGGAAAGACTATAGTGGAAAGACTGTAGTGGACAGAATAAAGTGGAGAGTATAGTGGAAAGACTAAAGTGGACAGAGAATAGTGGAAAGACTAAAGTGGACAGACTATAGTGGAAAGAATATAGTGGAAAGACTGTAGTGGACAGAATAAAGTGGAGACTATAGTGGAAAGACTAAAGTGGACAGACTAAAGTGGACAGAGAATAGTGGAAAGACTTTAGTGGAAAGACTGTAGCGGACGGAATAAAGTGGAGACTATAGTGGAAAGACTAAAGTTGACAGACTATAGTGGAAAGACTATAGTGGAAAGACTGTAGTGGAAAGACTGTAGTGGACATAATAAAGTTGAGACTATAGTGGGAAGACTAAAGTGGAAAGACTATAGTCGAAAGACTGTAGTGGACAGAATAAAGTTGAGACTATAGTGGAAAGACTATAGTGGAAAGACTGTAGTGGACAGAATAAAGTGGAGAGTATAGTGGAAAGACTAAAGTGGACAGAGAATAGTGGAAAGACTAAAGTGGACAGACTATAGTGGAAAGACTATAGTCGAAAGACTGTAGTGGACAGAATAAAGTGGAGACTATAGTGGAAAGACTAAAGTGGACAGAGAATAGTGGAAAGACTTTAGTGGAAAGACTGTAGCGGACAGAATAAAGTGGAGACTATAGTGGAAAGACTAAAGTTGACAGACTTTAGGGGAAAGACTATAGTGGAAAGACTGTAGTGGATAGAATAAAGTGAAGACGTAGTGGAAAGACTAAAGTGGACAGAGAATGGTGGAAAGACTAAAGTGGACAGACTACAGTGGAAAGACTGTAGTGGACATAATAAAGTGGAGACTATAGCGGGAAGGCTAAAGTGGACAGAAAATAGTGGAAAGACTAAAGTGGACAGACTATAGTGGAAAGACTATAGTGGAAAGACTGTAGTGGACAGAATAAAGTGGAGACTATAGTGGAACGACTAAATTGGACAGAGAATGGTGGAAAGACTAAAGTGGACAGACTATAGTGGAAAGACCGTAGTGGACATAATAAAGTGGAGACTATAGTGGAAAGACTAAAGTGGACAGAAAATAGTGGAAAGACTAAATTGTTTAGACTGTAGTGGACAGAATAAAGTGGAGACTATTGTGGAAAGACTAAAGTGGAAAGACTAAAGTGGACAGACTATAGTGGAAAGACTGAAGTGGAAAGACTCATTGGACAGACTTAAGTGTACACACTGAAATGGACAGAATAAAGTGGAAAGACTAAAGTGGATAGACTATAGTGGAAAGACTATAGTCGAAAGACTGTAGTGGACAGAATAAAGTGGAGACTATAGTGGAAAGACTAAAGTGGACAGACTATAGTGGAAAGACTGATGTGGACAGACTAAAGTGGAAAAACTAAAGTGGAAAGACTAAAGTGGAAAGACTATAGTGGAAAGACTATAGTGGAAAGACTAAAGTGGAAAGACTAAAGTGGACAGAGAATAGCGGAAACACTAAAGTGGAAAGACTGTAGTGGACAGAATAAAGTGGAAAGACTAAAGTGGAAAGACTATAGTGGAAAAACTAAAGTGGACAGACTATAGTGGAAAGACTAAAGTGGACAGACTATAGTGGAAAGACTATAGTGGAAAGACTGTAGTGGACAGAATAAAGTGGAGACTATAGTGGAAAGACTAAAGTGGACAGACTAAAGTGGACAGAGAATAGTGGAAAGACTTTAGTGGAAAGACTGTAGCGGACGGAATAAAGTGGAGACTATAGTGGAAAGACTAAAGTTGACAGACTATAGTGGAAAGACTATAGTGGAAAGACTGTAGTGGAAAGACTGTAGTGGACATAATAAAGTTGAGACTATAGTGGGAAGACTAAAGTGGAAAGACTATAGTCGAAAGACTGTAGTGGACAGAATAAAGTTGAGACTATAGTGGAAAGACTATAGTGGAAAGACTAAAGTGGAAAGACTATAGTGGAAAGACTATAGTGGAAAGACTAAAGTGGAAAGACTAAAGTGGACAGAGAATAGCGGAAACACTAAAGTGGAAAGACTGTAGTGGACAGAATAAAGTGGAAAGACTAAAGTGGAAAGACTATAGTGGAAAAACTAAAGTGGACAGACTATAGTGGAAAGACTATAGTGGAAAGACTGTAGTGGACAGAATAAAGTGGAGACTATTGTGAAAAGGCTAAAGTGGACAGAGAATAGTGGAAAGACTAAAGTGGACAGACTATAGTGGAAAGACTATAGTGGAAAGACTGTAGCGGACAGAATAAAGTGGAGACTATGGAAAGACTAAAGTGAACAGACTAAAGTGGAAAGATTAAAGTGGAAATAATAAAGTGGACAGACTATAGTAGAAAGACTATAGTGGAAAGACTAAAGTGGAAAGACTAAAGTGGACAGACTATAGTGGAGAGACTATAGTGGGAAGACTGTAGTGGACAGAATAAAGTGGAGACTATAGCGGAAAGACTAAAGTGGACAGAGAATAGTGGAAAGACTAAAGTGGACAGACTATAATGGAAAGACTATAGTGGAAAGACTGTAGTGGACAGAATAAAGTGGAGACTATAGTGGAAAGATTAAAGTGGACAGACTATAGTGGAAAGACTGAAGTGGAAAGACTCAGTGGACAGACTAAAGTGTACACAATGAAGTGGACAGAATAAAGTGGAAAGACTAAAGTGGAAAGAATAAAGTGGACAGACTATAGTGGAAAGACTAAAGTGGACAGACTAAAGTGGAAAGATTAAAGTGGAAAGACTAAAGTGGACAGACTATAGTGGAAAGACTATAGTGGAAAGACTAAAGTGGAAAGACTAAAGTGGACAGAGTATAGTGGAGAGACTATAGTGGAAAGAGAGTATTGGAAAGACAAAAGTGGAAAGTCTGTAGTGGACAGAATAAAGTGGAGACTATAGAGGAAAGACTAAAGTGAACAGACTATAGTGGAAAGACTGAAGTGGAAAGACTCAGTGGACAGACTAAAGTGTACACACTGAAGTGGACAGAATAAAGTGGAAAGACTAAAGTGGAAAGACTAAACTGGACAGACTATAGTGGAAAGACTAAAGTGGACGGACTAAAGTGGAAAGATTAAAGTGGAAAGACTAAAGTGGACAGACTATAGTGGAAAGACTATAGTGGAAAGACTAAAGTGGAAAGACTAAAGTGGACAGACTATAGTGGAGAGACTATAGTGGAAAGACTGTAGTGGACAGAATAAAGTGGAGATTATAGTGGAAAGACTAAAGTGGAAAGAGAGTATTGGAAAGACTAAAGTGGACAGACTATAGAGTAAAGACTATATTGGAAAGACTGTAGTGGACAGAATAAAGTGGAGACTGTAGTGGAAAGATAAAGTGGAAAGACTAAAGTGGACAGAGAATAGTGGGAAGACTAAAGTGGACAGACTATAGTGGAAAGACTAAAGTGGACAGACTAAAGTGGAAAGACTATAGTGGAAAGACTAAAGTGGACAGACTATAGTGGAAAGACTATAGTGGAAAGACTGTAGTGGACAGAATAAAGTGGAGAGTATAGTGGAAAGACTATAGTGGAAAGACTGTAGTGGACAGAATAAAGTGGAGAGTATAGTGGAAAGACTAAAGTGGACAGAGAATAGTGGAAAGACTAAAGTGGACAGAGTATAGTGAAAAGACTATAGTGGAAAGACTGTAGTGGAAAGACTGCAGTGGACATAATAAAGTTGAGACTATAGTGGGAAGACTAAAGTGGAAAGACTATAGTGGAAAGACTGTAGTGGACAGAATAAAGTGGAGACTATAGTGGAAAGACTATAGTGGAAAGACTGTAGTGGACCGAATAAAGTGGAGAGTATAGTGGAAAGACTAAAGTGGACAGAGAATAGTGGAAAGACTAAAGTGGACAGACTATAGTGGAAAGACTATAGTCGAAAGACTGTAGTGGACAGAATAAAGTGGAGACTATAGTGGAAAGACTAAAGTGGACAGAGAATAGTGGAAAGACTTTAGTGGAAAGACTGTAGCGGACAGAATAAAGTGGAGACTATAGTGGAAAGACTAAAGTTGACAGACTATAGGGGAAAGACTATAGTGGAAAGACTGTAGTGGATAGAATAAAGTGGAGACTGTAGTGGAAAGACTAAAGTGGACAGAGAATGGTGGAAAGACTAAAGTGGACAGACTACAGTGGAAAGACTGTAGTGGACATAATAAAGTGGAGACTATAGTGGGAAGACTAAAGTGGACAGAAAATAGTGGAAAGACTAAAGTGGACAGACTATAGTGGAAAGACTATAGTGGAAAGACTGTAGTGGACAGAATAAAGTGGAGACTATAGTGGAACGACTAAATTGGACAGAGAATGGTGGAAAGACTAAAGTGGACAGAAAATAGTGGAAAGACTAAATTGGAAAGACTGTAGTGGACGGAATAAAGTGGAGACTATTGTGGAAAGACTAAAGTGGAAAGACTAAAGTGGACAGACTATAGTGGAAAGACTGAAGTGGAAAGACTCATTGGACAGACTTAAGTGTACACACTGAAATGGACAGAATAAAGTGGAAAGACTAAAGTGGATAGACTGTAGTGGACAGAATAAAGTGGAGACTATAGTGGAAAGACTAAAGTGGACAGACTATAGTGGAAAGACTGTAGTGGACAGAATAAAGTGGAGACTATAGTGGAAAGACTAAAGTGGAAAGACTAAAGTGGACAGACTATAGTGGAAAGACTATAGTGGAAAGACTGTAGTGGACAGAATAAAGTGGAGACTATAGTGGAAAGGCTAAAGTGGACAGAGAATAGTGGAAAGACTAAAGTGGACAGACTAAAGTGGAAAGACTAAAGTGGACAGACTATAGTGGAAAGACTATAGTGGAAAGACTGTAGTGGACAGAATAAAGTGGAGACTATAGTGGAAAGACTAAAGTGGAAAGATCAAAGTGGACAGACTATAGTGGAAAGACTATAGTGGAAAGACTGTAGCGGACAGAATAAAGTGGAGACTATGGAAAGACTAAAGTGGACAGACTAAAGTGGAAAGATTAAAGTGGAAATAATAAAGTGGACAGACTATAGTGGAAAGACTATAGTGGAAAGACTAAAGTGGAAAGACTAAAGTGGACAGACTATAGTGGAGAGACTATAGTGGGAAGACTGTAGTGGACAGAATAAAGTGGAGACTATAGCGGAAAGACTAAAGTGGACAGAGAATAGTGGAAAGACTAAAGTGGACGGACTATAATGGAAAGACTATAGTGGAAAGACTGTAGTGGACAGAATAAATTGGAGACTATAGTGGAAAGATTAAAGTGGACAGACTATAGTGGAAAGACTAAAGTGGACAGACTAAAGTGGAAAGATTAAAGTGGAAAGACTAAAGTGGACAGACTATAGTGGAAAGACTATAGTGGAAAGACTAAAGTGGAAAGACTAAAGTGGACAGAGTATAGTGGAGAGACTATAGTGGAAAGAGAGTATTGGAAAGACTAAAGTGGAAAGTCTGTAGTGGACAGAATAAAGTGGAGACTATAGAGGAAAGACTAAAGTGAACAGACTATAGTGGAAAGACTGAAGTGGAAAGACTCAGTGGACAGACTAAAGTGTACACACTAAAGTGGACAGACTATAGTGGAAAGACTAAAGTGGACGGACTAAAGTGGAAAGATTAAAGTGGAAAGACTAAAGTGGACAGACTATAGTGGAAAGACTATAGTGGAAAGACTAAAGTGGAAAGACTAAAGTGGACAGACTATAGTGGAGAGACTATAGTGGAAAGACTGTAGTGGACAGAATAAAGTGGAGACTATAGTGGAAAGACTAAAGTGGACAGAGAGTATTGGAAAGACTAAAGTGGACAGACTATAGAGGAAAGACTATATTGGAAAGACTGTAGTGGACAGAATAAAGCGGAGACTGTAGTGGAAAGATAAAGTGGAAAGACTAAAGTGGACAGAGAATAGTGGAAAGACTAAAGTGGACAGACTATAGTGGAAAGACTAAAGTGGACAGACTAAAGTGGAAAGACTATAGTGGAAAGACTAAAGTGGACAGACTATAGTGGAAAGACTATAGTGGAAAGACTGTAGTGGACAGAATAAAGTGGAGAGTATAGTGGAAAGACTATAGTGGAAAGACTGTAGTGGACAGAATAAAGTGGAGACTATAGTGGAAAGACTAAAGTAGACAGAGAATAGTGGAAAGACTAAAGTGGAAAGACTGTAGTGGACAAAATAAAAAGGAGACTATAGTGGAAAGACTAAAGTGGAAAGACTATATTGGAAAGACTACAGTGGAAAGACTGTATTGGACAGAATAAAGTGGAGACTATAGTGGAAAGACTAAAGTGGACAGAGAATAGTGGAAAGACTAAAGTGGACAGACTATAGTGGAAAGACTAAAGTGGAAAGACTAAAGTGTATAGACTATAGTAGAAAGAATAAGTGGACAGACTAAAGTGGAAAAACTAAAGTGGAAAGACTAAAGTGGACAGACTATAGTGGAAAGACTATAGTGGAAAGACTGTAGTGGACGGAATAAAGTGGAGACTATAGTGGAAAGACTAAAGTGGACAAAGAATATTGGAAAAACTAAAGTGGACAGACTATAGTGGAAAGATTAAAGTGGAAAGACTAAAGTGGATAGACGATAGTGGAAAGAATAAGTGGACAGACTAAAGTGGAAAAACTAAAGTAGAAAGACTAAAGTGGACAGACTATAGTGGAAAGACTATAGTGGAAAGACTGTAGTGGACAGAATAAAGTGGAGACTATAGTGGACAGAATAAAGTGGAAAGACTAAAGTGGAAAGACTAAAGTGGATAGACTATAGTGGAAAGTCTATAGTGGAAAGACTTTAGGGGACAGAATAAAGGGGAGACAATAGTGGAAAGACTAAAGTGGACAGAGAATAGTGGAAAGACTAAAGTGGACAGACTATAGTGGAAAGACTAAAGTGGAAAAACTAAAGTGGAAAGACTAAAGTGGACAGACTATAGTGGAAAGACTATAGTGGAAAGACTGTAGTGGACAGAGTAAAGTGGAGACTATGGTGGAAAGACTAAAGTGGACAGAGAATAGTGGAAAGACTAAAGTGGACAGACTACAGTGGAAATACTGTAGTGGATAGAGAATAGTGGAAAGACTAAAGTGGACAGACTATAGTGGAAAGACTGTAGTGGACAGAATAAAGTGGAGACTATAGTGGAAAGACTAAAGTGGAAAGACTAAAGTGGACAGACTATAGTGGAAAGACTGAAGTGAAAAGACTCAGTGGACAGACTAAAGTGTACACACTGAAGTGGACAGAATGAAGTGGAAAGACTAAAGTGGAAAGACTAAATTGGATAGACTATAGTGGAAAGACTAAAGTGGACAGCCTAAAGTGGAAAAACTAAAGTGGAAAGACTAAAGTGGACAGACTATAGTGGAAAGACTATAGTGGAAAGACTGTAGTGGACAGAATAAAGTGGAGACTATAGTGGAAAGACTAAAGTGGACAGAGAATAGTGGAAAGACTAAAGTGGACAGACTATAGTGGAAAGACTAAAGTGGAAAAACTAAAGTGGAAAGACTAAAGTGGACAGACTATAGTGGAAAGACTATAGTGGAAAGACTGTAGTGGACAGAATAAAGTGGAGACTATAGTGGAAAGACTAAAGTGGACAGAGAATAGTGGAAAAACTATAGTGGAAAGACTAAAGTGGACAGACTAAAATGGAAAGATTAAAGTGGAAAGACTAAAGTGGACAGACTATAGTGGAAAGACTATAGTGGAAAGACTGTAGTGGAGAGAATAAAGTGGAGACTATAGTGGAAAGACTAAAGTGGACAGAGAATAGTGGAAAGACTAAAGTAGACAGACTATAGTGGAAAGACTAAAGTGGACAGACTAAAGTGGAAAGACTAAAGTGTAAAGACTAACGTGGAAAGACTAAAGTGGACAGACTATAGTGGAAAGACTATAGTGGAAAGACTGTAGTGGACAGAATAAAGTGGAGAGTACAGTGGAAAGACTAAAGTGGACAGAGAATAGTGGAAAGACTAAAGTGGACAGACTATAGTGGAAAGATTATAGTGGAAAGACTGTAGTGGACAGAGTAAAGTGGAGACTATAGTGGAAAGACTAAAGTGGACAGACTAAAGTGGACAGAGAATAGTGGAAAGACTTTAGTGGAAAGACTGTAGCGGACAGAATAAAGTGGAGACTATAGTGGAAAGACTAAAGTTGACAGACTATAGTGGAAAGACTGTAGTGGAAAGACTGTAGTGGACAGAATAAAGTGGAGACTATAGTGGAAAGACTAAAGTGGACAGAGAATCGTAGAAATACTAAAGTGGACAGACTATAGTGGAAAGACTGTAGTGGACATAATAAAGTTGAGACTATAGTGGGAAGACTAAAGTGGAAAGACTATAGTTTAAAGACTGTAGAGGACAGAATAAAGTGGAGACTATAGTGGAAAGACTATAGTGGAAAGACTGTAGTGGACAGAATAAAGTGAAGAGTATAGTGGAAAAACTAAAGTGGACAGAGAATAGTGGAAAGACTAGAGTGGACAGACTATAGTGGAAAGACTATAGTCGAAAGACTGTAGTGGACAGAAAAAGTGGAGAATATAGTGGAAAGACTAAAGTGGAAAGACTAAAGTGGACAGAGAATAGTGGAAAGACTTTAGTGGAAAGACTGTAGCGGACAGAATAAAGTGGAGACTATAGTGGAAAGACTAAAGTTGACAGACTATAGTGGAAAGACTATAGTGGAAAGACTGTAGTGGACAGAATAAAGTGGAGACTATAGTGGAAAGACTAAAGTGGACAGAGAATGGTGGAAAGACTAAAGTGGACAGACTATAGTGGAAAGACTGTAGTGGACATAATAAAGTGGAGACTATAGTGGAAAAACTAAAGTGGACAGAGAATAGTGGAAAGACTAAAGTGGACAGACTATAGTGGAAAGACTAAAGTGGAAAGACGATAGTGGAAAGAATAAGTGGACAGACTAAAGTGGAAAAACTAAAGTGGAAAGACTAAAGTGGACAGACTATAGTGGAAAGACTATAGTGGAAAGACTGTAGTGGACAGAATAAAGTGGAGACTATAGTGGACAGAATAAAGTGGAAAGACTAAAGTGGAAAGACTAAAGTGGATAGACTATAGTGGAAAGTCTATAGTGGAAAGACTTTAGTGGACAGAATAAAGTGGAGACAATAGTGGAAAGACTAAAGTGGACAGAGAATAGTGGAAAGACTAAAGTGGACAGACTATAGTGGAAAGACTAAAGTGGAAAAACTAAAGTGGAAAGACTAAAGTGGACAGACTATAGTGGAAAGACTATAGTGGAAAGACTGTAGTGGACAGAGTATAGTGGAGACTATGGTGGAAAGACTAAAGTGGACAGAGAATAGTGGAAAGACTAAAGTGGACAGACTACAGTGGAAATACTGTAGTGGATAGAGAATAGTGGAAAGACTAAAGTGGACAGACTATAGTGGAAAGACTAAAGTGGAAAAACTAAAGTGGAAAGACTAAAGTGGACAGACTATAGTGGAAAGACTATAGTGGAAAGACTGTAGTGGACAGAATAAAGTGGAGACTATAGTGGAAAGACTAAAGTGGACAGAGAATAGTGGAAAGACTAAATTGGAAAGACTGTAGTGGAAAGAATAAAGTGGAGACTATAGTTGGAAAGACTAAAGTGGAAAGACTAAAGTGGACAGACTATAGTGGAAAGACTGAAGTGGAAAGACTAAAGTGGACAGACTGAAGTGGACAGAATGAAGTGGAAAGACTAAAGTGGAAAGACTAAAGTGGATAGACTATAGTGGAAAGACTAAAGTGGACAGCCTAAAGTGGAAAAACTAAAGTAGAAAGACTAAAGTGGACAGACTATAGTGGAAAGACTATAGTGGAAAGACTGTAGTGAACAGAATAAAGTGGAGACTATAGTGGAAAGACTAAAGTGGACAGAGAATAGTGGAAAGACTATAGTGGAAAGACTGTAGTGGACAGAATAAAGTGGAGACTATAGTGGAAAGACTAAAGTGGACAGAGAATAGTGGAAAGACTAAAGTGGACAGACTAAAGTGGAAAGACTAAAGTGGAAAGACTAAAGTGGAAAGACTCAGTGGACAGACTAAAGTGTACACACTGAAGTGGACAGAATGAAGTGGAAAGACTAAAGTGGAAAGACTAAAGTGGAAAGACTAAAGTGGACAGACTATAGTGGAAAGACTATAGTGGAAAGACTGTAGTGGACAGAATAAAGTGGAGACTATAGTGGAAAGACTAAAGTGGACAGAGAATAGTGGAAAGACTAAAGTGGACAGACTATAGTGGAAAGACTAAAGTGGAAAAACTAAAGTAGAAAGACTAAAGTGGACAGACTATAGTGGAAAGACTATAGTGGAAAGACTGTAGTGGACAGAATAAAGTGGAGACTATAGTGGAAAGACTAAAGTGGACAGAGAATAGTGGAAAGACTATAGTGGAAAGACTGTAGTGGACAGAATAAAGTGGAGACTATAGTGGAAAGACTAAAGTGGACAGAGAATAGTGGAAAGACTAAAGTGGACAGACTAAAGTGGAAAGACTAAAGTGGAAAGACTAAAGTGGAAAGACTCAGTGGACAGACTAAAGTGTACACACTGAAGTGGACAGAATGAAGTGGAAAGACTAAAGTGGAAAGACTAAAGTGGAAAGACTAAAGTGGACAGACTATAGTGGAAAGACTATAGTGGAAAGACTGTAGTGGACAGAATAAAGTGGAGAGTATAGTTGAAAGACTAAAGTGGACAGAGAATAGTGGAAAGACTAAAGTGGACAGACTATAGTGGAAAGACTATAGTGTAAAGACTGTAGTGGACAGAATAAAGTGGAGACTATAGTGGAAAGACTAAAGTGGACAGAGAATAGTGGAAAGACTAAAGTGGACAGACTAAAGTGGAAAGACTAAAGTGGAAAGACTAAAGTGGACAGAGAATAGTGGAAAGACTTTAGTGGAAAGACTGTAGCGGACAGAATAAAGTGGAGACTATAGTGGAAAGACTAAAGTTGACAGACTATAGTGGAAAGACTGTAGTGGACAGAATAAAGTGGAGACTATAGTGGAAAGACTAAAGTGGACAGAGAATGGTGGAAAGACTAAAGTGGACAGACTATAGTGGAAAGACTTTAGTGGACATAATAAAGTTGAGACTATAGTGGGAAGACTAAAGTGGAAAGACTATAGTGGAAAGACTGTAGAGGACAGAATAAAGTGGAGACTATAGTGGAAAGACTATAGTGGAAAGACTGTAGTGGACAGAATAAAGTGGAGAGTATAGTGGAAAGACTAAAGTGGACAGAGAATAGTAAAAAGACTAAAGTGGACAGACTATAGTGGAAAGACTATAGTCGAAAGACTGTAGTGGACAGAATAAAGTGGAGACTATAGTGGAAAGACTAAAGTGGAAAGACTAAAGTGGACAGAGAACAGTGGAAAGACTTTAGTGGAAAGACTGTAGCGGACAGAATAAAGTGGAGACTATAGTGGAAAGACTAAAGTTGACAGACTATAGTGGAAAGACTATAGTGGAAAGACTGTAGTGGACAGAATAAAGTGGAGACTATAGTGGAAAGACTAAAGTGGACAGAGAATGGTGGAAAGACTAAAGTGGACAGACTATAGTGGAAAGACTGTAGTGGACATAATAAAGTGGAGACTATAGTGGGAAGACTAAAGTGGACAGAAAATAGTGGAAAGACTAAAGTGGACAGACTATAGTGGAAAGACTATAGTGGAAAGATCGTAGTGGACAGAATAAAGTGGAGAGTATAGTGGAAAGACTAAAGTGGACAGAGAATAGTGGAAAGACTAAAGTGGACAGACTATAGTGGAAAGACTGTAATGGACAGAATAAAGTGGAGACTATAGTGGAAAGACTAAAGTGGAAAGACTAAAGTGGACAGACTATAGTGGAAAGACTATAGTGGAAAGACTGTAGTGGACAGAGTAAAGTGGAGACTATGGTGGAAAGACTAAAGTGGACAGAGAATAGTGGAAAGACTAAAGTGGACAGACTACAGTGGAAATACTGTAGTGGATAGAGAATAGTGGAAAGACTAAAGTGGACAGACTATAGTGGAAAGACTGTAGTGGACAGAATAAAGTGGAGACTATAGTGGAAAGACTAAAGTGGAAAGACTAAAGTGGACAGACTATAGTGGAAAGACTGAAGTGAAAAGACTCAGTGGACAGACTAAAGTGTACACACTGAAGTGGACAGAATGAAGTGGAAAGACTAAAGTGGAAAGACTAAATTGGATAGACTATAGTGGAAAGACTAAAGTGGACAGCCTAAAGTGGAAAAACTAAAGTGGAAAGACTAAAGTGGACAGACTATAGTGGAAAGACTATAGTGGAAAGACTGTAGTGGACAGAATAAAGTGGAGACTATAGTGGAAAGACTAAAGTGGACAGAGAATAGTGGAAAGACTAAAGTGGACAGACTATAGTGGAAAGACTAAAGTGGAAAAACTAAAGTGGAAAGACTAAAGTGGACAGACTATAGTGGAAAGACTATAGTGGAAAGACTGTAGTGGACAGAATAAAGTGGAGACTATAGTGGAAAGACTAAAGTGGACAGAGAATAGTGGAAAAACTATAGTGGAAAGACTAAAGTGGACAGACTAAAATGGAAAGATTAAAGTGGAAAGACTAAAGTGGACAGACTATAGTGGAAAGACTATAGTGGAAAGACTGTAGTGGAGAGAATAAAGTGGAGACTATAGTGGAAAGACTAAAGTGGACAGAGAATAGTGGAAAGACTAAAGTAGACAGACTATAGTGGAAAGACTAAAGTGGACAGACTAAAGTGGTAAGACTAAAGTGTAAAGACTAACGTGGAAAGACTAAAGTGGACAGACTATAGTGGAAAGACTATAGTGGAAAGACTGTAGTGGACAGAATAAAGTGGAGAGTACAGTGGAAAGACTAAAGTGGACAGAGAATAGTGGAAAGACTAAAGTGGACAGACTATAGTGGAAAGACTATAGTGGAAAGACTGTAGTGGACAGAGTAAAGTGGAGACTATAGTGGAAAGACTAAAGTGGACAGACTAAAGTGGACAGAGAATAGTGGAAAGACTTTAGTGGAAAGACTGTAGCGGACAGAATAAAGTGGAGACTATAGTGGAAAGACTAAAGTTGACAGACTATAGTGGAAAGACTGTAGTGGAAAGACTGTAGTGGACAGAATAAAGTGGAGACTATAGTGGAAAGACTAAAGTGGACAGAGAATGGTAGAAATACTAAAGTGGACAGACTATAGTGGAAAGACTGTAGTGGACATAATAAAGTTGAGACTATAGTGGGAAGACTAAAGTGGAAAGACTATAGTTTAAAGACTGTAGAGGACAGAATAAAGTGGAGACTATAGTGGAAAGACTATAGTGGAAAGACTGTAGTGGACAGAATAAAGTGAAGAGTATAGTGGAAAAACTAAAGTGGACAGAGAATAGTGGAAAGACTAAAGTGGACAGACTATAGTGGAGAGACTATAGTCGAAAGACTGTAGTGGACAGAAAAAGTGGAGAATATAGTGGAAAGACTAAAGTGGAAAGACTAAAGTGGACAGAGAATAGTGGAAAGACTTTAGTGGAAAGACTGTAGCGGACAGAATAAAGTGGAGACTATAGTGGAAAGACTAAAGTTGACAGACTATAGTGGAAAGACTATAGTGGAAAGACTGTAGTGGACAGAATAAAGTGGAGACTATAGTGGAAAGACTAAAGTGGACAGAGAATGGTGGAAAGACTAAAGTGGACAGACTATAGTGGAAAGACTGTAGTGGACATAATAAAGTGGAGACTATAGTGGAAAAACTAAAGTGGACAGAGAATAGTGGAAAGACTAAAGTGGACAGACTATAGTGGAAAGACTAAAGTGGAAAGACGATAGTGGAAAGAATAAGTGGACAGACTAAAGTGGAAAAACTAAAGTGGAAAGACTAAAGTGGACAGACTATAGTGGAAAGACTATAGTGGAAAGACTGTAGTGGACAGAATAAAGTGGAGACTATAGTGGACAGAATAAAGTGGAAAGACTAAAGTGGAAAGACTAAAGTGGATAGACTATAGTGGAAAGTCTATAGTGGAAAGACTTTAGTGGACAGAATAAAGTGGAGACAATAGTGGAAAGACTAAAGTGGACAGAGAATAGTGGAAAGACTAAAGTGGACAGACTATAGTGGAAAGACTAAAGTGGAAAAACTAAAGTGGAAAGACTAAAGTGGACAGACTATAGTGGAAAGACTATAGTGGAAAGACTGTAGTGGACAGAGTATAGTGGAGACTATGGTGGAAAGACTAAAGTGGACAGAGAATAGTGGAAAGACTAAAGTGGACAGACTACAGTGGAAATACTGTAGTGGATAGAGAATAGTGGAAAGACTAAAGTGGACAGACTATAGTGGAAAGACTAAAGTGGAAAAACTAAAGTGGAAAGACTAAAGTGGACAGACTATAGTGGAAAGACTATAGTGGAAAGACTGTAGTGGACAGAATAAAGTGGAGACTATAGTGGAAAGACTAAAGTGGACAGAGAATAGTGGAAAGACTAAATTGGAAAGACTGTAGTGGAAAGAATAAAGTGGAGACTATAGTTGGAAAGACTAAAGTGGAAAGACTAAAGTGGACAGACTATAGTGGAAAGACTGAAGTGGAAAGACTAAAGTGGACAGACTGAAGTGGACAGAATGAAGTGGAAAGACTAAAGTGGAAAGACTAAAGTGGATAGACTATAGTGGAAAGACTAAAGTGGACAGCCTAAAGTGGAAAAACTAAAGTGGAAAGACTAAAGTGGACAGACTATAGTGGAAAGACTATAGTGGAAAGACTGTAGTGGACAGAATAAAGTGGAGACTATAGTGGAAAGACTAAAGTGGACAGAGAATAGTGGAAAGACTAAAGTGGACAGACTATAGTGGAAAGACTAAAGTGGAAAAACTAAAGTAGAAAGACTAAAGTGGACAGACTATAGTGGAAAGACTATAGTGGAAAGACTGTAGTGGACAGAATAAAGTGGAGACTATAGTGGAAAGACTAAAGTGGACAGAGAATAGTGGAAAGACTATAGTGGAAAGACTGTAGTGGACAGAATAAAGTGGAGACTATAGTGGAAAGACTAAAGTGGACAGAGAATAGTGGAAAGACTAAAGTGGACAGACTAAAGTGGAAAGACTAAAGTGGAAAGACTAAAGTGGAAAGACTCAGTGGACAGACTAAAGTGTACACACTGAAGTGGACAGAATGAAGTGGAAAGACTAAAGTGGAAAGACTAAAGTGGAAAGACTAAAGTGGACAGACTATAGTGGAAAGACTATAGTGGAAAGACTGTAGTGGACAGAATAAAGTGGAGAGTATAGTTGAAAGACTAAAGTGGACAGAGAATAGTGGAAAGACTAAAGTGGACAGACTATAGTGGAAAGACTATAGTGTAAAGACTGTAGTGGACAGAATAAAGTGGAGACTATAGTGGAAAGACTAAAGTGGACAGAGAATAGTGGAAAGACTAAAGTGGACAGACTAAAGTGGAAAGACTAAAGTGGAAAGACTAAAGTGGACAGAGAATAGTGGAAAGACTTTAGTGGAAAGACTGTAGCGGACAGAATAAAGTGGAGACTATAGTGGAAAGACTAAAGTTGACAGACTATAGTGGAAAGACTGTAGTGGAAAGACTGTAGTGGACAGAATAAAGTGGAGACTATAGTGGAAAGACTAAAGTGGACAGAGAATGGTGGAAAGACTAAAGTGGACAGACTATAGTGGAAAGACTTTAGTGGACATAATAAAGTTGAGACTATAGTGGGAAGACTAAAGTGGAAAGACTATAGTGGAAAGACTGTAGAGGACAGAATAAAGTGGAGACTATAGTGGAAAGACTATAGTGGAAAGACTGTAGTGGACAGAATAAAGTGGAGAGTATAGTGGAAAGACTAAAGTGGACAGAGAATAGTAAAAAGACTAAAGTGGACAGACTATAGTGGAAAGACTATAGTCGAAAGACTGTAGTGGACAGAATAAAGTGGAGACTATAGTGGAAAGACTAAAGTGGAAAGACTAAAGTGGACAGAGAATAGTGGAAAGACTTTAGTGGAAAGACTGTAGCGGACAGAATAAAGTGGAGACTATAGTGGAAAGACTAAAGTTGACAGATTATAGTGGAAAGACTATAGTGGAAAGACTGTAGTGGACAGAATAAAGTGGAGACTATAGTGGAAAGACTAAAGTGGACAGAGAATGGTGGAAAGACTAAAGTGGACAGACTATAGTGGAAAGACTGTAGTGGACATAATAAAGTGGAGACTATAGTGGGAAGACTAAAGTGGACAGAAAATAGTGGAAAGACTAAAGTGGACAGACTATAGTGGAAAGACTATAGTGGAAAGATCGTAGTGGACAGAATAAAGTGGAGAGTATAGTGGAAAGACTAAAGTGGACAGAGAATAGTGGAAAGACTAAAGTGGACAGACTATAGTGGAAAGACTGTAATGGACAGAATAAAGTGGAGACTATAGTGGAAAGACTAAAGTGGAAAGACTAAAGTGGACAGACTATAGTGGAAAGACTATAGTGGAAAGACTGTAGTGGACAGAATAAAGTGGAGACTATAGTGGAAAGGCTAAAGTGGACAGAGAATAGTGGAAAGACTAAAGTGGACAGACTATAGTGGAAAGACTATAGCGGAAAGACTGTAGTGGACAGAATAAAGTGGAGACTTTAGTGGAAAGACTAAAGTGGAAAGACTAAAGTGGACAGACTATAGTGGAAAGACTGAAGTCGACAGACTAAAGTGGAAAAACTAAAGTGGAAAGACTGAAGTGGACAGACTATAGTGGAAAGACTATAGTGGAAAGACTGTAGTGGACAGAATAAAGTGGAGACTATAGTGGAACGACTAAAGTGGACAGAGAATGGTGGAAAGACTAAAGTGGACAGACTACAGTGGAAAGACCGTAGTGGACATAATAAAGTGGAGACTATAGTGGAAAGACTAAAGTTGACAGAAAATAGTGGAAAGACTAAATTGGAAAGACTGTAGTGGACAGAATAAAGTGGAGACTATTGTGGAAAGACTAAAGTGGAAAGACTAAAGTGGACAGACTATAGTGGAAAGACTGAAGTGGAAAGACTCAGTGGACAGACTAAAGTGTACACACTGAAATGGACAGAATAAAGTGGAAAGACTAAAGTGGAAAGACTAAAGTGAATAGACTGTAGTGGACAGAATAAAGTGGAGACTATAGTGGAAAGACTAAAGTGGACAGACTATAGTGGAAAGACTGATGTGGACAGACTAAAGTGGAATAACTAAAGTGGAAAGACTAAAGTGGAAAGACTATAGTGGAAAGACTATAGTGGAAAGACTGTAGTGGACAGAATAAAGTGGAGAGTATAGTGGAAAGACTAAAGTGGACAGACTATAGTGGAAAGACTGATGTGGACAGACTAAAGTGGAAAAACTAAAGTGGAAAGACTAAAGTGGAAAGACTATAGTGGAAAGACTATAGTGGAAAGACTGTAGTGGACAGAATGAAGTGGAGACTATAGTGGAGAGACTATAGTGGAAAGACTATAGTCGAAAGACTGTAGTGGACAGAATAAAGTGGAGACTATAGTGGAAAGACTAAAGTGGAAAGACTAAAGTGGACAGAGAATTGTGGAAAGACTTTAGTGGAAAGACTGTAGCGGACAGAATAAAGTGGAGACTATAGTGGAAAGACTAAAGTTGAAAGACTATAGTGGAAAGACTATAGTGGAAAGACTGTAGTGGACAGAATAAAGTGGAGACTATAGTGGAAAGACTAAAGTGGACAGACTAAAGTGGACAGAGAATAGTGGAAAGACTTTAGTGGAAAGACTGTAGCGGACAGAATAAAGTGGAGACTATAGTGGAAAGACTAAAGTTTACAGACTATAGTGGAAAGACTATAGTGGAAAGACTGTAGTGGACAGAATAAAGTGGAGACTATAAAGGAAAGAGTAAAGTGGACAGAGAATGGTGGAAAGACTAAAGTGGATAGACTATAGTGGAAAGACTGTAGTTGACATAATAAAGTTGAGACTACAATGGGAAGACTAAAGTGGAAAGACTATAGTGGAAAGACTGTAGTGGACAGAATAAAGTGGAGACTATAGTGGAAAGACTATAGTGGAAAGACTGTAGTGGACAGAATAAAGTGGAGAGTATAGTGGAAAGACTAAAGTGGACAGAGAATAGTGGAAAGACTAAAGTGGACAGACTATTGTGGAAAGACTATAGTCGAAAGACTGTAGTGGACAGAATAAAGTGGAGACTATAGTGGAAAGACTAAAGTGGAAAGACTAAAGTGAACAGAGAATAGTGGAAATCCACGTGGAAAGACTAAAGTGGACAGACTATAGTGGAAAGACTGATGTGGACAGACTAAAGTGGAAAAACTAAAGTGGAAAGACTAAAGTGGAAAGACTATAGTGGTTAGACTATAGTGGAAAGACTGTAGTGGACAGAATAAAGTGGAGACTATAGTGGAAAGACTATAGTGGAAAGACTGTAGTGGACAGAATAAAGTGGAGAGTATAGTGGAAAGACTAAAGTGGACAGAGAATAGTGGAAAGACTAAAGTGGACAGACTATAGTGGAAAGACTATAGTCGAAAGACTGTAGTGGACAGAATAAAGTGGAGAGTATAGTGGAAAGACTAAAGTGGACAGAGAATAGGGGAAAGACTAAAGGGGACAGACTATAGTGGAAAGACTATAGTCGAAAGACTGTAGTGGACAGAATAAAGTGGAGACTATAGTGGAAAGACTAAAGTGGACAGAGAATAGTGGAAAGACTTTAGTGGAAAGACTGTAGCGGACAGAATAAAGTGGAGACTATAGTGGAAAGACTAAAGTTGACAGACTATAGTGGAAAGACTATAGTGGAAAGACTGTAGTGGACAGAATAAAGTGGAGACTATAGTGGAAAGACTAAAGTGGACAGAGAATGGTGGAAAGACTAAAGTGGGCAGACTATAGTGGAAAGACTGTATTGGACATAATAAAGTGGAGACTATAGTGGGAAGACTAAAGTGGACAGAAAATAGTGGAAAGAATAAAGTGGACAGACTATAGTGGACAGACTATAGTGGAAAGACTGTAATGGACAGAATAAAGTGGGGACTATAGTGGAAAGACTAAAGTGGAAAGACTAAAGTGGACAGACTATAATGGAAAGACTACAGTGGAAAGACTGTAGTGGACAGAATAAAGTGGAGACTATAGTGGAAAGGCTAAAGTGGACAGAGAATAGTGGAAAGACTAAAGTGGACAGACTATAGTGGAAAGACTATAGTGGAAAGACTGTAGTGGACAGAATAAAGTGGAGACTTTAGTGGAAAGACTTAAGTGGAAAGACTAAAGTGGACAGACTATAGTGGAAAGACTGAAGTCGACAGACTAAAGTGGAAAAACTAAAGTGGAAAGACTAAAGTGGACAGACTATAGTGGAAAGACTATAGTGGAAAGACTGTAGTGGACAGAATAAAGTGGAGACTATAGTGGAACGACTAAAGTGGACAGAGAATGGTGGAAAGACTAAAGTGGACAGACTATAGTGGAAAGACCGTAGTGGACATAATCAAGTGGAGACTATAGTGGAAAGACTAAAGTGGGCAGAAAATAGTGGAAAGACTAAATTTGAAAGTCTGTAGTGGACAGAATAAAGTGGAGACTATTGTGGAAAGAGTAAAGTGGAAAGACTAAAGTGGACAGACTATAGTGGAAAGACTGAAGTGGAAAGACTCAGTGGACAGACTAAAGTGTACACACTGAAATGGACAGAATAAAGTGGAAAGACTAAAGTGGAAAGACTAAAGTTAATAGACTGTAGTGGACAGAATAAAGTGGAGACTATAGTGGAAAGACTAAAGTGGACAGACTATAGTGGAAAGACTGATGTGGACAGACTAAAGTGGAAAAACTAAAGTGGAAAGACTAAAGTGGAACGACTATAGTGGAAAGACTGTAGTGGAAAGACTGTAGTGGACAGAATAAAGTGGAGACTATAGTGGAAAGACTATAGTCGAAAGACTTTAGTGGACAGAATAAAGTGGAGACTATAGTGGAAAGACTAAAGTGGACAGAGAATTGTGGAAAGACTAAAGTGGACAGACTATAGTGGAAAGATTGTAGTGGACATAATAAAGTGGAGACTATAGTGGGAAGACTAAAGTGGACAGAAAATAGTGGAAAGACTAAAGTGGACAGAATATAGTGGAAAGACTGTAGTGGACAGAATAAAGTGGAGACTATAGTGGAACGACTAAAGTGGACAGAGAATGGTGGAAAGATTAAAGTGGACAGACTATAGTGGAAAGACCGTAGTGGACATAATAAAGTGGAGACTATAGTGGAAAGACTAAAGTGGACAGAAAATAGTGGAAAGGCTAAATTGGAAAGACTGTAGTGGACAGAATAAAGTGGAGACTATTGTGGAAAGACTAAAGTGGAAAGACTAAAGTGGACAGACTATAGTGGAAAGACTGAAGTGGAAATGACTCATTGGACAGACTAAAGTGTACACACTGAAATGGACAGAATAAAGTGGAAAGACTAAAGTGGAAAGACTAAAGCGGATAGACTGTAGTGGACAGAATAAAGTGGAGACTATAGTGGAAAGACTAAAGTGGACAGACTATAGTGGGCAGACTGATGTGGACAGACTAAAGTGGAAAAACTAAAGTGGAAAGACTAAAGTGGAATGACTATAGTGGAAAGACTAAAGTGGAAACACTGAAGTGGAAAGACTCAGTGGACAGATTAAAGTGTACACACTGAAATGGACAGAATAAAGTGGAAAGACTAAAGTGGAAAGACTAAAGTTAATAGACTGTAGTGGACAGAATAAAGTGGAGACTATAGTGGAAAGACTATAGTGGACAGACTATAGTGGAAAGACTGATGTGGACAGACTAAAGTGGAAAAACTAAAGTGGAAAGACTAAAGTGGAAAGACTATAGTGGAAAGACTATAGTGGAAAGACTATAGTGGAAAGACTGTAGTGGACAGAATAAAGTGGAGACTATAGTGGAAAGACTATAGTGGAAAGACTGTAGTGGACAGAATAAAGTGGAGACTATAGTGGAAAGACTAAAGTGGACAGAGAATGGTGGAAAGACTAAAGTGTGAAAGACTAAAGTGGACAGACTATAGTGGAAAGACTATAGTCGAAAGACTGTAGTGGACAGAATAAAGTGGAGACTATAGTGGAAAGAATAAAGTGGAAAGACTAAAGTGGAAAGACTAAAGTGGGTAGACTGTAGTGGACAGAATAAAGTGGAGACTATAGTGGAAAGAATAAAGTGGAAAGACTAAAGTGGAAAGACTAAAGTGGATAGACTGTAGTGGACAGAATAAAGTGGAGACTATAGTGGACAGACTATAGTGGAAAGACTATAGTGGAAAGACTGTAGTGGACAGATTAAAGTGGAGACTTTAGTGGAAAGACTAAAGTGGAAAGACTAAAGTGGACAGACTATAGTGGAAAGACTGAAGTCGACAGACTAAAGTGGAAAAACTAAAGTGGAAAGACTAAAGTGGACAGACTATAGTGGAAAAACTATAGTGGAAAGACTGTAGTGGACAGAATAAAGTGGAGACTATTGTGGAAAGACTAAAGTGGAACGACTAAAGTGGACAGACTATAGTGGAAAGACTGAAGTGGAAAGGCTCAGTGGACAGACTAAAGTGTACACACTGAAATGGACAGAATAAAGTAGAAAGACTAAAGTGGAAAGACTAAAGTGGATAGACTGTAGTGGACAGAATAAAGTGGAGACTATAGTGGAAAGACTAAAGTGGACAGACTATAGTGGAAAGACTGATGTGGACAGACTAAAGTGGAAAAACTAAAGTGGAAAGACTAAAGTGGAAAGACTATAGTGGAAAGACTATAGTGGAAAGACTGTAGTGGACAGAATAAAGTGGAGACTATAGTGGAAAGACTATAGTGGAAAGACTGTAGTGGACAGAATAAAGTGGAGAGTATAGTGGAAAGACTAAAGTGGACAGAGAATAGTGGAAAGACAAAATTGGAAAGACTAAAGTGGACAGACTATAGTGGAAAGACTGAAGTGGAAAGGCTCAGTGGACAGACTAAAGTGTACACACTGAAATGGACAGAATAAAGTAGAAAGACTAAAGTGGAAAGACTAAAGTGGATGAACTGTAGTGGACAGAATAAAGTGGAGACTATAGTGGAAAGACTAAAGTGGACAGACTATAGTGGAAAGACTGATGTGGACAGACTAAAGTGGAAAAACTAAAGTGGAAAGACTAAAGTGGAAAGACTATAGTGGAAAGACTATAGTGGAAAGACTGTAGTGGACAGAATGAAGTGGAGACTATAGTGGAAAGACTATAGTGGAAAGACTGTAGTGGACAGAATAAAGTGGAGAGTATAGTGGAAAGACTAAAGTGGACAGAGAATAGTGGAAAGACTAAAGTGGACAGACTATAGTGGAAAGACTATAGTCGACAGACTGTAGTGGACAGAATAAAGTGGAGACTATAGTGGAAAGACTAAAGTGGAAAGACTAAAGTGGACAGAGAATTGTGGAAAGACTTTAGTGGAAAGACTCTAGCGGACAGAATAAAGTGGAAACTATAGTGGAAAGACTAAAGTTGAAAGACTATAGTGGAAAGACTATAGTGGAAAGACTGTAGTGGACAGAATAAAGTGGAGACTATAGTGGAAAGACTAAAGTGGACAGACTAAAGTGGACAGAGAATAGTGGAAAGACTTTAGTGGAAACACTGTAGCGGACAGAATAAAGTGGAGACTATAGTGGAAAGACTAAAGTTGACAGACTATAGTGGAAAGACTATAGTGGAAAGACTGTAGTGGACAGAATAAAGTGGAGACTGTAGTGGAAAGAGTAAAGTGGACAGAGAATGGTGGAAAGACTAAAGTGGATAGACTATAGTGGAAAGACTGTAGTTGACATAATAAAGTTGAGACTACAATGGGAAGACTAAAGTGGAAAGACTATAGTGGAAAGACTGTAGTGGACAGAATAAAGTGGAGACTATAGTGGAAAGACTATAGTGGAAAGACTGTAGTGGACAGAATAAAGTGGAGAGTATAGTGGAAAGACTAAAGTGGACAGAGAATAGTGGAAAGACTAAAGTGGACAGACTATTGTGGAAAGACTATAGTCGAAAGACTGTAGTGGACAGAATAAAGTGGAGACTATAGTGGAAAGACTAAAGTGGAAAGACTAAAGTGAACAGAGAATAGTGGAGAGTATAGTGGAAAGACTAAAGTGGACAGAGAATAGTGGAAAGACTAAAGTGGACAGACTATAGTGGAAAGACTGTAATGGACAGAATAAAGTGGAGACTATAGTGGAAAGACTAAAGTGGAAAGACTAAAGTGGACAGACTATAGTGGAAAGACTATAGTGGAAAGACTGTAGTGGACAGAGTAAAGTGGAGACTATGGTGGAAAGACTAAAGTGGACAGAGAATAGTGGAAAGACTAAAGTGGACAGACTACAGTGGAAATACTGTAGTGGATAGAGAATAGTGGAAAGACTAAAGTGGACAGACTATAGTGGAAAGACTGTAGTGGACAGAATAAAGTGGAGACTATAGTGGAAAGACTAAAGTGGAAAGACTAAAGTGGACAGACTATAGTGGAAAGACTGAAGTGAAAAGACTCAGTGGACAGACTAAAGTGTACACACTGAAGTGGACAGAATGAAGTGGAAAGACTAAAGTGGAAAGACTAAATTGGATAGACTATAGTGGAAAGACTAAAGTGGACAGCCTAAAGTGGAAAAACTAAAGTGGAAAGACTAAAGTGGACAGACTATAGTGGAAAGACTATAGTGGAAAGACTGTAGTGGACAGAATAAAGTGGAGACTATAGTGGAAAGACTAAAGTGGACAGAGAATAGTGGAAAGACTAAAGTGGACAGACTATAGTGGAAAGACTAAAGTGGAAAAACTAAAGTGGAAAGACTAAAGTGGACAGACTATAGTGGAAAGACTATAGTGGAAAGACTGTAGTGGACAGAATAAAGTGGAGACTATAGTGGAAAGACTAAAGTGGACAGAGAATAGTGGAAAAACTATAGTGGAAAGACTAAAGTGGACAGACTAAAATGGAAAGATTAAAGTGGAAAGACTAAAGTGGACAGACTATAGTGGAAAGACTATAGTGGAAAGACTGTAGTGGAGAGAATAAAGTGGAGACTATAGTGGAAAGACTAAAGTGGACAGAGAATAGTGGAAAGACTAAAGTAGACAGACTATAGTGGAAAGACTAAAGTGGACAGACTAAAGTGGAAAGACTAAAGTGTAAAGACTAACGTGGAAAGACTAAAGTGGACAGACTATAGTGGAAAGACTATAGTGGAAAGACTGTAGTGGACAGAATAAAGTGGAGAGTACAGTGGAAAGACTAAAGTGGACAGAGAATAGTGGAAAGACTAAAGTGGACAGACTATAGTGGAAAGACTATAGTGGAAAGACTGTAGTGGACAGAGTAAAGTGGAGACTATAGTGGAAAGACTAAAGTGGACAGACTAAAGTGGACAGAGAATAGTGGAAAGACTTTAGTGGAAAGACTGTAGCGGACAGAATAAAGTGGAGACTATAGTGGAAAGACTAAAGTTGACAGACTATAGTGGAAAGACTGTAGTGGAAAGACTGTAGTGGACAGAATAAAGTGGAGACTATAGTGGAAAGACTAAAGTGGACAGAGAATGGTAGAAATACTAAAGTGGACAGACTATAGTGGAAAGACTGTAGTGGACATAATAAAGTTGAGACTATAGTGGGAAGACTAAAGTGGAAAGACTATAGTTTAAAGACTGTAGAGGACAGAATAAAGTGGAGACTATAGTGGAAAGACTATAGTGGAAAGACTGTAGTGGACAGAATAAAGTGAAGAGTATAGTGGAAAAACTAAAGTGGACAGAGAATAGTGGAAAGACTAAAGTGGACAGACTATAGTGGAAAGACTATAGTCGAAAGACTGTAGTGGACAGAAAAAGTGGAGAATATAGTGGAAAGACTAAAGTGGAAAGACTAAAGTGGACAGAGAATAGTGGAAAGACTTTAGTGGAAAGACTGTAGCGGACAGAATAAAGTGGAGACTATAGTGGAAAGACTAAAGTTGACAGACTATAGTGGAAAGACTATAGTGGAAAGACTGTAGTGGACAGAATAAAGTGGAGACTATAGTGGAAAGACTAAAGTGGACAGAGAATGGTGGAAAGACTAAAGTGGACAGACTATAGTGGAAAGACTGTAGTGGACATAATAAAGTGGAGACTATAGTGGAAAAACTAAAGTGGACAGAGAATAGTGGAAAGACTAAAGTGGACAGACTATAGTGGAAAGACTAAAGTGGAAAGACGATAGTGGAAAGAATAAGTGGACAGACTAAAGTGGAAAAACTAAAGTGGAAAGACTAAAGTGGACAGACTATAGTGGAAAGACTATAGTGGAAAGACTGTAGTGGACAGAATAAAGTGGAGACTATAGTGGACAGAATAAAGTGGAAAGACTAAAGTGGAAAGACTAAAGTGGATAGACTATAGTGGAAAGTCTATAGTGGAAAGACTTTAGTGGACAGAATAAAGTGGAGACAATAGTGGAAAGACTAAAGTGGACAGAGAATAGTGGAAAGACTAAAGTGGACAGACTATAGTGGAAAGACTAAAGTGGAAAAACTAAAGTGGAAAGACTAAAGTGGACAGACTATAGTGGAAAGACTATAGTGGAAAGACTGTAGTGGACAGAGTATAGTGGAGACTATGGTGGAAAGACTAAAGTGGACAGAGAATAGTGGAAAGACTAAAGTGGACAGACTACAGTGGAAATACTGTAGTGGATAGAGAATAGTGGAAAGACTAAAGTGGACAGACTATAGTGGAAAGACTAAAGTGGAAAAACTAAAGTGGAAAGACTAAAGTGGACAGACTATAGTGGAAAGACTATAGTGGAAAGACTGTAGTGGACAGAATAAAGTGGAGACTATAGTGGAAAGACTAAAGTGGACAGAGAATAGTGGAAAGACTAAATTGGAAAGACTGTAGTGGAAAGAATAAAGTGGAGACTATAGTTGGAAAGACTAAAGTGGAAAGACTAAAGTGGACAGACTATAGTGGAAAGACTGAAGTGGAAAGACTAAAGTGGACAGACTGAAGTGGACAGAATGAAGTGGAAAGACTAAAGTGGAAAGACTAAAGTGGATAGACTATAGTGGAAAGACTAAAGTGGACAGCCTAAAGTGGAAAAACTAAAGTGGAAAGACTAAAGTGGACAGACTATAGTGGAAAGACTATAGTGGAAAGACTGTAGTGGACAGAATAAAGTGGAGACTATAGTGGAAAGACTAAAGTGGACAGAGAATAGTGGAAAGACTAAAGTGGACAGACTATAGTGGAAAGACTAAAGTGGAAAAACTAAAGTAGAAAGACTAAAGTGGACAGACTATAGTGGAAAGACTATAGTGGAAAGACTGTAGTGGACAGAATAAAGTGGAGACTATAGTGGAAAGACTAAAGTGGACAGAGAATAGTGGAAAGACTATAGTGGAAAGACTGTAGTGGACAGAATAAAGTGGAGACTATAGTGGAAAGACTAAAGTGGACAGAGAATAGTGGAAAGACTAAAGTGGACAGACTAAAGTGGAAAGACTAAAGTGGAAAGACTAAAGTGGAAAGACTCAGTGGACAGACTAAAGTGTACACACTGAAGTGGACAGAATGAAGTGGAAAGACTAAAGTGGAAAGACTAAAGTGGAAAGACTAAAGTGGACAGACTATAGTGGAAAGACTATAGTGGAAAGACTGTAGTGGACAGAATAAAGTGGAGAGTATAGTTGAAAGACTAAAGTGGACAGAGAATAGTGGAAAGACTAAAGTGGACAGACTATAGTGGAAAGACTATAGTGTAAAGACTGTAGTGGACAGAATAAAGTGGAGACTATAGTGGAAAGACTAAAGTGGACAGAGAATAGTGGAAAGACTAAAGTGGACAGACTAAAGTGGAAAGACTAAAGTGGAAAGACTAAAGTGGACAGAGAATAGTGGAAAGACTTTAGTGGAAAGACTGTAGCGGACAGAATAAAGTGGAGACTATAGTGGAAAGACTAAAGTTGACAGACTATAGTGGAAAGACTGTAGTGGAAAGACTGTAGTGGACAGAATAAAGTGGAGACTATAGTGGAAAGACTAAAGTGGACAGAGAATGGTGGAAAGACTAAAGTGGACAGACTATAGTGGAAAGACTTTAGTGGACATAATAAAGTTGAGACTATAGTGGGAAGACTAAAGTGGAAAGACTATAGTGGAAAGACTGTAGAGGACAGAATAAAGTGGAGACTATAGTGGAAAGACTATAGTGGAAAGACTGTAGTGGACAGAATAAAGTGGAGAGTATAGTGGAAAGACTAAAGTGGACAGAGAATAGTAAAAAGACTAAAGTGGACAGACTATAGTGGAAAGACTATAGTCGAAAGACTGTAGTGGACAGAATAAAGTGGAGACTATAGTGGAAAGACTAAAGTGGAAAGACTAAAGTGGACAGAGAATAGTGGAAAGACTTTAATGGAAAGACTGTAGCGGACAGAATAAAGTGGAGACTATAGTGGAAAGACTAAAGTTGACAGACTATAGTGGAAAGACTATAGTGGAAAGACTGTAGTGGACAGAATAAAATGGAGACTATAGTGGAAAGACTAAAGTGGACAGAGAATGGTGGAAAGACTAAAGTGGACAGACTATAGTGGAAAGACTGTAGTGGACATAATAAAGTGGAGACTATAGTGGGAAGACTAAAGTGGACAGAAAATAGTGGAAAGACTAAAGTGGACAGACTATAGTGGAAAGACTATAGTGGAAAGATCGTAGTGGACAGAATAAAGTGGAGAGTATAGTGGAAAGACTAAAGTGGACAGAGAATAGTGGAAAGACTAAAGTGGACAGACTATAGTGGAAAGACTGTAATGGACAGAATAAAGTGGAGACTATAGTGGAAAGACTAAAGTGGAAAGACTAAAGTGGACAGACTATAGTGGAAAGACTATAGTGGAAAGACTGTAGTGGACAGAATAAAGTGGAGACTATAGTGGAAAGGCTAAAGTGGACAGAGAATAGTGGAAAGACTAAAGTGGACAGACTATAGTGGAAAGACTATAGCGGAAAGACTGTAGTGGACAGAATAAAGTGGAGACTTTAGTGGAAAGACTAAAGTGGAAAGACTAAAGTGGACAGACTATAGTGGAAAGACTGAAGTCGACAGACTAAAGTGGAAAAACTAAAGTGGAAAGACTGAAGTGGACAGACTATAGTGGAAAGACTATAGTGGAAAGACTGTAGTGGACAGAATAAAGTGGAGACTATAGTGGAACGACTAAAGTGGACAGAGAATGGTGGAAAGACTAAAGTGGACAGACTACAGTGGAAAGACCGTAGTGGACATAATAAAGTGGAGACTATAGTGGAAAGACTAAAGTTGACAGAAAATAGTGGAAAGACTAAATTGGAAAGACTGTAGTGGACAGAATAAAGTGGAGACTATTGTGGAAAGACTAAAGTGGAAAGACTAAAGTGGACAGACTATAGTGGAAAGACTGAAGTGGAAAGACTCAGTGGACAGACTAAAGTGTACACACTGAAATGGACAGAATAAAGTGGAAAGACTAAAGTGGAAAGACTAAAGTGAATAGACTGTAGTGGACAGAATAAAGTGGAGACTATAGTGGAAAGACTAAAGTGGACAGACTATAGTGGAAAGACTGATGTGGACAGACTAAAGTGGAATAACTAAAGTGGAAAGACTAAAGTGGAAAGACTATAGTGGAAAGACTATAGTGGAAAGACTGTAGTGGACAGAATAAAGTGGAGAGTATAGTGGAAAGACTAAAGTGGACAGACTATAGTGGAAAGACTGATGTGGACAGACTAAAGTGGAAAAACTAAAGTGGAAAGACTAAAGTGGAAAGACTATAGTGGAAAGACTATAGTGGAAAGACTGTAGTGGACAGAATGAAGTGGAGACTATAGTGGAAAGACTATAGTGGAAAGACTGTAGTGGACAGAATAAAGTGGAGAGTATAGTGGAAAGACTAAAGTGGACAGAGAATAGTGGAAAGACTAAAGTGGACAGACTATAGTGGAAAGACTATAGTCGAAAGACTGTAGTGGACAGAATAAAGTGGAGACTATAGTGGAAAGACTAAAGTGGAAAGACTAAAGTGGACAGAGAATTGTGGAAAGACTTTAGTGGAAAGACTGTAGCGGACAGAATAAAGTGGAGACTAAAGTGGAAAGACTAAAGTTGAAAGACTATAGTGGAAAGACTATAGTGGAAAGACTGTAGTGGACAGAATAAAGTGGAGACTATAGTGGAAAGACTAAAGTGGACAGACTAAAGTGGACAGAGAATAGTGGAAAGACTTTAGTGGAAAGACTGTAGCGGACAGAATAAAGTGGAGACTATAGTGGAAAGACTAAAGTTTACAGACTATAGTGGAAAGACTATAGTGGAAAGACTGTAGTGGACAGAATAAAGTGGAGACTATAAAGGAAAGAGTAAAGTGGACAGAGAATGGTGGAAAGACTAAAGTGGATAGACTATAGTGGAAAGACTGTAGTTGACATAATAAAGTTGAGACTACAATGGGAAGACTAAAGTGGAAAGACTATAGTGGAAAGACTGTAGTGGACAGAATAAAGTGGAGACTATAGTGGAAAGACTATAGTGGAAAGACTGTAGTGGACAGAATAAAGTGGAGAGTATAGTGGAAAGACTAAAGTGGACAGAGAATAGTGGAAAGACTAAAGTGGACAGACTATTGTGGAAAGACTATAGTCGAAAGACTGTAGTGGACAGAATAAAGTGGAGACTATAGTGGAAAGACTAAAGTGGAAAGACTAAAGTGAACAGAGAATAGTGGAAATCCACGTGGAAAGACTAAAGTGGACAGACTATAGTGGAAAGACTGATGTGGACAGACTAAAGTGGAAAAACTAAAGTGGAAAGACTAAAGTGGAAAGACTATAGTGGTTAGACTATAGTGGAAAGACTGTAGTGGACAGAATAAAGTGGAGACTATAGTGGAAAGACTATAGTGGAAAGACTGTAGTGGACAGAATAAAGTGGAGAGTATAGTGGAAAGACTAAAGTGGACAGAGAATAGTGGAAAGACTAAAGTGGACAGACTATAGTGGAAAGACTATAGTCGAAAGACTGTAGTGGACAGAATAAAGTGGAGAGTATAGTGGAAAGACTAAAGTGGACAGAGAATAGGGGAAAGACTAAAGTGGACAGACTATAGTGGAAAGACTATAGTCGAAAGACTGTAGTGGACAGAATAAAGTGGAGACTATAGTGGAAAGACTAAAGTGGACAGAGAATAGTGGAAAGACTTTAGTGGAAAGACTGTAGCGGACAGAATAAAGTGGAGACTATAGTGGAAAGACTAAAGTTGACAGACTATAGTGGAAAGACTATAGTGGAAAGACTGTAGTGGACAGAATAAAGTGGAGACTATAGTGGAAAGACTAAAGTGGACAGAGAATGGTGGAAAGACTAAAGTGGGCAGACTATAGTGGAAAGACTGTATTGGACATAATAAAGTGGAGACTATAGTGGGAAGACTAAAGTGGACAGAAAATAGTGGAAAGAATAAAGTGGACAGACTATAGTGGACAGACTATAGTGGAAAGACTGTAATGGACAGAATAAAGTGGGGACTATAGTGGAAAGACTAAAGTGGAAAGACTAAAGTGGACAGACTATAATGGAAAGACTACAGTGGAAAGACTGTAGTGGACAGAATAAAGTGGAGACTATAGTGGAAAGGCTAAAGTGGACAGAGAATAGTGGAAAGACTAAAGTGGACAGACTATAGTGGAAAGACTATAGTGGAAAGACTGTAGTGGACAGAATAAAGTGGAGACTTTAGTGGAAAGACTTAAGTGGAAAGACTAAAGTGGACAGACTATAGTGGAAAGACTGAAGTCGACAGACTAAAGTGGAAAAACTAAAGTGGAAAGACTAAAGTGGACAGACTATAGTGGAAAGACTATAGTGGAAAGACTGTAGTGGACAGAATAAAGTGGAGACTATAGTGGAACGACTAAAGTGGACAGAGAATGGTGGAAAGACTAAAGTGGACAGACTATAGTGGAAAGACCGTAGTGGACATAATCAAGTGGAGACTATAGTGGAAAGACTAAAGTGGGCAGAAAATAGTGGAAAGACTAAATTTGAAAGTCTGTAGTGGACAGAATAAAGTGGAGACTATTGTGGAAAGAGTAAAGTGGAAAGACTAAAGTGGACAGACTATAGTGGAAAGACTGAAGTGGAAAGACTCAGTGGACAGACTAAAGTGTACACACTGAAATGGACAGAATAAAGTGGAAAGACTAAAGTGGAAAGACTAAAGTTAATAGACTGTAGTGGACAGAATAAAGTGGAGACTATAGTGGAAAGACTAAAGTGGACAGACTATAGTGGAAAGACTGATGTGGACAGACTAAAGTGGAAAAACTAAAGTGGAAAGACTAAAGTGGAACGACTATAGTGGAAAGACTGTAGTGGAAAGACTGTAGTGGACAGAATAAAGTGGAGACTATAGTGGAAAGACTATAGTCGAAAGACTTTAGTGGACAGAATAAAGTGGAGACTATAGTGGAAAGACTAAAGTGGACAGAGAATTGTGGAAAGACTAAAGTGGACAGACTATAGTGGAAAGATTGTAGTGGACATAATAAAGTGGAGACTATAGTGGGAAGACTAAAGTGGACAGAAAATAGTGGAAAGACTAAAGTGGACAGAATATAGTGGAAAGACTGTAGTGGACAGAATAAAGTGGAGACTATAGTGGAACGACTAAAGTGGACAGAGAATGGTGGAAAGATTAAAGTGGACAGACTATAGTGGAAAGACCGTAGTGGACATAATAAAGTGGAGACTATAGTGGAAAGACTAAAGTGGACAGAAAATAGTGGAAAGGCTAAATTGGAAAGACTGTAGTGGACAGAATAAAGTGGAGACTATTGTGGAAAGACTAAAGTGGAAAGACTAAAGTGGACAGACTATAGTGGAAAGACTTAAGTGGAAATGACTCATTGGACAGACTAAAGTGTACACACTGAAATGGACAGAATAAAGTGGAAAGACTAAAGTGGAAAGACTAAAGCGGATAGACTGTAGTGGACAGAATAAAGTGGAGACTATAGTGGAAAGACTAAAGTGGACGGACTATAGTGGGCAGACTGATGTGGACAGACTAAAGTGGAAAAACTAAAGTGGAAAGACTAAAGTGGAATGACTATAGTGGAAAGACTAAAGTGGAAACACTGAAGTGGAAAGACTCAGTGGACAGATTAAAGTGTACACACTGAAATGGACAGAATAAAGTGGAAAGACTAAAGTGGAAAGACTAAAGTTAATAGACTGTAGTGGACAGAATAAAGTGGAGACTATAGTGGAAAGACTATAGTGGACAGACTATAGTGGAAAGACTGATGTGGACAGACTAAAGTGGAAAAACTAAAGTGGAAAGACTAAAGTGGAAAGACTATAGTGGAAAGACTATAGTGGAAAGACTATAGTGGAAAGACTGTAGTGGACAGAATAAAGTGGAGACTATAGTGGAAAGACTATAGTGGAAAGACTGTAGTGGACAGAATAAAGTGGAGACTATAGTGGAAAGACTAAAGTGGACAGAGAATGGTGGAAAGACTAAAGTGTGAAAGACTAAAGTGGACAGACTGTAGTGGAAAGACTATAGTCGAAAGACTGTAGTGGACAGAATAAAGTGGAGACTATAGTGGAAAGAATAAAGTGGAAAGACTAAAGTGGAAAGACTAAAGTGGGTAGACTGTAGTGGACAGAATAAAGTGGAGACTATAGTGGAAAGAATAAAGTGGAAAGACTAAAGTGGAAAGACTAAAGTGGATAGACTGTAGTGGACAGAATAAAGTGGAGACTATAGTGGACAGACTATAGTGGAAAGACTATAGTGGAAAGACTGTAGTGGACAGATTAAAGTGGAGACTTTAGTGGAAAGACTAAAGTGGAAAGACTAAAGTGGACAGACTATAGTGGAAAGACTGAAGTCGACAGACTAAAGTGGAAAAACTAAAGTGGAAAGACTAAAGTGGACAGACTATAGTGGAAAAACTATAGTGGAAAGACTGTAGTGGACAGAATAAAGTGGAGACTATTGTGGAAAGACTAAAGTGGAACGACTAAAGTGGACAGACTATAGTGGAAAGACTGAAGTGGAAAGGCTCAGTGGACAGACTAAAGTGTACACACTGAAATGGACAGAATAAAGTAGAAAGACTAAAGTGGAAAGACTAAAGTGGATAGACTGTAGTGGACAGAATAAAGTGGAGACTATAGTGGAAAGACTAAAGTGGACAGACTATAGTGGAAAGACTGATGTGGACAGACTAAAGTGGAAAAACTAAAGTGGAAAGACTAAAGTGGAAAGACTATAGTGGAAAGACTATAGTGGAAAGACTGTAGTGGACAGAATAAAGTGGAGACTATAGTGGAAAGACTATAGTGGAAAGACTGTAGTGGACAGAATAAAGTGGAGAGTATAGTGGAAAGACTAAAGTGGACAGAGAATAGTGGAAAGACAAAATTGGAAAGACTAAAGTGGACAGACTATAGTGGAAAGACTGAAGTGGAAAGGCTCAGTGGACAGACTAAAGTGTACACACTGAAATGGACAGAATAAAGTAGAAAGACTAAAGTGGAAAGACTAAAGTGGATAAACTGTAGTGGACAGAATAAAGTGGAGACTATAGTGGAAATACTAAAGTGGACAGACTATAGTGGAAAGACTGATGTGGACAGACTAAAGTGGAAAAACTAAAGTGGAAAGACTAAAGTGGAAAGACTATAGTGGAAAGACTATAGTGGAAAGACTGTAGTGGACAGAATGAAGTGGAGACTATAGTGGAAAGACTATAGTGGAAAGACTGTAGTGGACAGAATAAAGTGGAGAGTATAGTGGAAAGACTAAAGTGGACAGAGAATAGTGGAAAGACTAAAGTGGACAGACTATAGTGGAAAGACTATAGTCGACAGACTGTAGTGGACAGAATAAAGTGGAGACTATAGTGGAAAGACTAAAGTGGAAAGACTAAAGTGGACAGAGAATTGTGGAAAGACTTTAGTGGAAAGACTGTAGCGGACAGAATAAAGTGGAAACTATAGTGGAAAGACTAAAGTTGAAAGACTATAGTGGAAAGACTATAGTGGAAAGACTGTAGTGGACAGAATAAAGTGGAGACTATAGTGGAAAGACTAAAGTGGACAGACTAAAGTGGACAGAGAATAGTGGAAAGACTTTAGTGGAAACACTGTAGCGGACAGAATAAAGTGGAGACTATAGTGGAAAGACTAAAGTTGACAGACTATAGTGGAAAGACTATAGTGGAAAGACTGTAGTGGACAGAATAAAGTGGAGACTATAGTGGAAAGAGTAAAGTGGACAGAGAATGGTGGAAAGACTAAAGTGGATAGACTATAGTGGAAAGACTGTAGTTGACATAATAAAGTTGAGACTACAATGGGAAGACTAAAGTGGAAAGACTATAGTGGAAAGACTGTAGTGGACAGAATAAAGTGGAGACTATAGTGGAAAGACTATAGTGGAAAGACTGTAGTGGACAGAATAAAGTGGAGAGTATAGTGGAAAGACTAAAGTGGACAGAGAATAGTGGAAAGACTAAAGTGGACAGACTATTGTGGAAAGACTATAGTCGAAAGACTGTAGTGGACAGAATAAAGTGGAGACTATAGTGGAAAGACTAAAGTGGAAAGACTAAAGTGAACAGAGAATAGTGGAAATCCACGTGGAAAGACTAAAGTGGACAGACTATAGTGGAAAGACTGATGTGGACAGACTAAAGTGGAAAAACTAAAGTGGAAAGACTAAAGTGAAAAGACTATAGTGGTTAGACTATAGTGGAAAGACTGTAGTGGACAGAATAAAGTGGAGACTATAGTGGAAAGACTATAGTGGAAAGACTGTAGTGGACAGAATAAAGTGGAGAGTATAGTGGAAAGACTAAAGTGGACAGAGAATAGGGGAAAGACTAAAGTGGACAGACTATAGTGGAAAGACTATAGTCGAAAGACTGTAGTGGACAGAATAAAGTGGAGACTATAGTGGAAAGACTAAAGTGGAAAGACTAAAGTGGACAGAGAATAGTGGCAAGACTGTAGTGGACAGAATAAAGTGGAGACTATCGTGGAAAGACTAAAGTGGAAAGACTAAAGTGGACAGACTATAGTGGAAAGACTAAAGTGGAAAGACTAAAGTGGACAGACTATAGTGGAAAGACTACAGTGGAAAGACTGTAGTGGACAGAATAAAGTGGAGACTATAGTGGAAAGGCTAAAGTGGACAGAGAATAGTGGAAAGACTAAAGTGGACAGACTATAGTGGAAAGACTATAGTGGAAAGACTGTAGTGGACAGAATAAAGTGGAGACTTTAGTGGAAAGACTTAAGTGGAAAGACTAAAGTGGACAGACTATAGTGGAAAGACTGAAGTCGACAGACTAAAGTGGAAAAACTAAAGCGGAAAGACTAAAGTGGACAGACTATAGTGGAAAGACTATAGTGGAAAGACTGTAGTGGACAGAATAAAGTGGAGACTATAGTGGAATGACTAAAGTGGACAGAGAATGGTGGAAAGACTAAAGTGGACAGACTATAGTGGAAAGACCGTAGTCGACATAATAAAGTGGAGACTATAGTGGAAAGACTAAAGTGGGCAGAAAATAGTGGAAAGACTAAATTTGAAAGTCTGTAGTGGACAGAATAAAGTGGAGACTATTGTGGAAAGAGTAAAGTGGAAAGACTAAAGTGGACAGACTATAGTGGAAAGACTGAAGTGGAAAGACTCAGTGGACAGACTAAAGTGTACACACTGAAATGGACAGAATAAAGTGGAAAGACTAAAGTGGAAAGACTAAAGTTAATAGACTGTAGTGGACAGAATAAAGTGGAGACTATAGTGGAAAGACTAAAGTGGACAGACTATAGTGGAAAGACTGATGTGGACAGACTAAAGTGGAAAAACTAAAGTGGAAAGACTGAAGTGGAACGACTATAGTGGAAAGACTGTAGTGGAAAGACTGTAGTGGACAGAATAAAGTGGAGACTATAGTGGAAAGACTATAGTCGAAAGACTGTAGTGGACAGAATAAAGTGGAGACTATAGTGGAAAGACTAAAGTGGACAGAGAATGGTGGAAAGACTAAAGTGGACAGACTATAGTGGAAAGATTGTAGTGGACATAATAAAGTGGAGACTATAGTGGGAAGACTAAAGTGGACAGAAAATAGTGGAAAGACTAAAGTGGACAGAATATAGTGGAAAGACTGTAGTGGACAGAATAAAGTGGAGACTATAGTGGAACGACTAAAGTGGACAGAGAATGGTGGAAAGATTAAAGTGGACAGACTATAGTGGAAAGACCGTAGTGGACATAATAAAGTGGAGACTATAGTGGAAAGACTAAAGTGGACAGAAAATAGTGGAAAGGCTAAATTGGAAAGACTGTAGTGGACAGAATAAAGTGGAGACTATTGTGGAAAGACTAAAGTGGAAAGACTAAAGTGGACAGACTATAGTGGAAAGACTGAAGTGGAAATGACTCATTGGACAGACTAAAGTGTACACACTGAAATGGACAGAATAAAGTGGAAAGACTAAAGTGGAAAGACTAAAGTGGATAGACTGTAGTGGACAGAATAAAGTGGAGACTATAGTGGAAAGACTAAAGTGGACAGACTATAGTGGAAAGACTGATGTGGACAGACTAAAGTGGAAAAACTAAAGTGGAAAGACTAAAGTGGAATGACTATA
Organism: Branchinecta sandiegonensis; assembly: GCA_030848855.1. Taxonomy (NCBI): domain Eukaryota; kingdom Metazoa; phylum Arthropoda; class Branchiopoda; order Anostraca; family Branchinectidae; genus Branchinecta; species Branchinecta sandiegonensis. The sequence continues at coordinate 211,876 of JAUPMV010000073.1, forward strand.
GTGGAAAGACTAAAGTGGACAGACTATAGTGGAAAGACTGAAGTGGAAAGACTCAGTGGACAGATTAAAGTGTACACACTGAAATGGACAGAATAAAGTGGAAAGACTAAAGTGGAAAGACTAAAGTTAATAGACTGTAGTGGACAGAATAAAGTGGAGACTATAGTGGAAAGACTATAGTGGACAGACTATAGTGGAAAGACTGATGTGGACAGACTAAAGTGGAAAAATTAAAGTGGAAAGACTAAAGTGGAAAGACTATAGTGGAAAGACTATAGTGGAAAGACTGTAGTGGACAGAATAAAGTGGAGACTATAGTGGAAAGACTATAGTGGAAAGACTGTAGTGGACAGAATAAAGTGGAGACTATAGTGGAAAGACTAAAGTGGACAGAGAATGGTGGAAAGACTAAAGTGTGAAAGACTAAAGTGGACAGACTATAGTGGAAAGACTATAGTCGAAAGACTGTAGTGGACAGAATAAAGTGGAGACTATAGTGGAAAGAATAAAGTGGAAAGACTAAAGTGGAAAGACTAAAGTGGGTAGACTGTAGTGGACAGAATAAAGTGGAGACTATAGTGGAAAGAATAAAGTGGAAAGACTAAAGTGGAAAGACTAAAGTGGATAGACTGTAGTGGACAGAATAAAGTGGAGACTATAGTGGAAAGACTAAAGTGGACAGACTATAGTGGAAAGACTGATGTGGACAGACTAAAGTGGAAAGACTATAGTGGAAAGACCATAGTGGAAAGACTGTAGTGGACAGAATAAAGTGGAGACTATAGTGGAAAGACTATAGTGGAAAGGCTAAGGTTGACAGAGAATAGTGGAAAGACTAAAGTGGACAGACTATAGTGGAAAGACTATAGTCGAAAGACTGTTGTGGACAGAATAAAGTGGAGACTATAGTGGAAAGACTAAAGTGGACAGACTATAGTGGAAAGACTATAGTCGAAAGACTGTAGTGGACAGAATAAAGTGGAGACTATAGTGGAAAGAATAAAGTGGAAAGACTAAAGTGGAAAGACTAAAATGGACAGACTGTAGTGGACAGAATAAAGTGGAGACTGTAGTGGAAAGTGTGACGGAATCTGGTTCCGCCACTGTTTACACGGCATTCGTTTGACTATGCCACAGAATGAATCGCGCTCCATGGTATAGCTTGTCGGAGAAATTTTAATATAGTTCGGGCTGAGCAGCCAAGACGAACAGAACAGAAAGGGCAAAGTGTTGAATTATGAACCAAGTGAATTATTGTTTTTCTTATCTTGTGTAATAAACGGTTTCCAACCGACGTCTTACTTCACAATTGGTGGCAGCGGTGGGATCAGCCTCCTGGTCGGCGCCAAAATTGTCGGACCTTTGGCTCACGGGCATATTAGCGACCTTAGCGCTATAAGATCGCTTCTCTGCCACTTTCTCGCTTCGAGGCTTGGTATGCTTGTTCCCCTTCTCGAACACTTCTTCATCGAAGCTGAAGATGTCAGACGCGTTCGTTGACGCATTGCACTCGAGGATCGGCGTAGTAGGTGACTCTGTCGTTGCATCCTCTCTTTGAGTCGGAGCCCTACGCTCTGGCGATTCATCTGAACTGTTCTCGCTTGAACTGCTGCTTGAGCTACTCGATGAGCTTGACTCGGAGCTACTACTGGATGAGCTTGAACTTGAGCTCACAATTCTTCTACGCTTCCCTAGAAGAGACCAAAAACTAGGTAAGTTCCTACCAATAATAACTTTATACGGTAAGTTATCTGATACAGCAACAGATATTTCTTCTTTCACCGTTTTTCCGCACGGTAGTGGAAGCTCGAATATTACTCGGGCGCTCGCCAGAGACTGCACGTGTGAGTGGACACAACCTATGTGAAATACTTCCCCGGAATCGACATCTTCCGATCTCACTAGGTCACTGTGAACCATGGTCACCTCGCTCCCGCTGTCTACTAACATTTCTGTTTCGCCCCCATTCAGCTTCCCCACAATGATCTGTGCTTTACTACACCCTGGTTTACTTTCACCTAAAAGTATCCCATCTAGGGGCGCTCTTTTCCCACCTGATAAAGCTAAAGCGTTTCGCGCCACATAAGTTTTCGGCCTTGGCGCGGTTTTCGACTCGCGCTCGCTCTTTCGTTCAGGGCATTTTCTGGCTAAATGATCGAGAGACCCGCACTCGAAGCACTTTCGAGGCTCGTTCGGATTTCCCTTTCTTTCATAAGAGGAATACTTACTTCCTCGTTTCTCTTCGGACGGTGTATCGTTTCTCTTCGGCACCATTCTCTGTTGTCTATGAGCTTCTGTGTAGTTCGAGGCGATCGTAACAGCTTCTTCGATTGTTTTCGGCGCTTGCTGCTTAAGCAGATTCACCAAACCTGAAACGTAAATGCTATTAACGAACTGCTCAAGTACAAACTGATTGAGTACAGATTTCATTTTGTCTGCGGCTGCCTCTGCTTCGGAGAGCGTTAACCATTTCATGCAGTAGATTCGGAGTCTATCAGCGTGCTCTTGGAAAGTCGTTTTTTCATTCATTCGTTGCTCCCGGAATTTTATGCGATATGTTTCTGGTGAAATGTTGTATTTTTGTAAAATTACCATTTTCACGCTAGAAAAACGTCGTATTTGGTCCTGGCTCAGGTTTGCGATCGCTTCTAAAGCACGACCAGAAAGCAAAGGCATTAATTTTAATACTTTTGTGGCATTATCCCAGGCGCAAAGATTTGCAGTGTTTTCAAAAGCGGTCAAAAAGCTATCAATGTCGTCACCGTCGGACATTTTTTGTAAAGGCGGCTCGCGTGGCTTTGATAATCTCTCAAGTAGTTGCTGTTTTTCTAAGGTATGACGGGTTTCGTCATCGTCCTGTTTCCTTTGCAACAACTGAACTAGAGATCGAAACTCTCCGACTAATGCACTCAAATCTGCGGCGGGTACTAACTGATTTCCGGACTTGACGTCTTGATTTGCCATTTGCTGACTCCTTTCTTTTACCCTAAGACTATTAGCTTCCACAGGTGATGGCGATTCTAGCTGGTTCTGTGTTTGGTAATTGCAGGCTCTTTGCACAAAACCTCGACCTACAGGAACCAGCTCTACGTGCACACGATCCTGCGCTGTCGATCTAGTCTTTGTTCTTTCCTGCCCTTGCTCCAGGGTTTTCCAGAAGAACGGAAATAAAATGGTTCAGCTAAACGGCTCAGATCCTATTTGCTCTGTAGTTTACGATAGTAACGCTTCTTCGGAGGCTTGCGAAAACATGGTAATATGATAGTGCTAAATTCTTACCTTGCTCAATTTAACACTATCATATTACCATGATCCAACGCTTGCCACCATTCGAGCCAAGTGTCAAAATTGCGAACAACTGGAGAGCCAAAACGCAGAGGTAAGCTTCATTAAAATAGACAATTTGTTTTACAGACTTCGAAACGAAAACGGGGAGGTTAGAAAGCAATTTATTTTGCCTCGTTGTTATCGCCGACAGGTGCTGGAGCAAGCACACAGCTCGACTTTTGGGGGGCATCTCGGGCAAAAGAAAAGTCTGGATAGGATTCGGCGCCACTTCTGGTGGCCTGGTGTAGCACGGGACGTAGCAAAGTTTTGCATGACTTGTAATGAGTGTCAGTTAGTAGCGAGAGTGACGAAACGAGACAAAATACCGTTGCAAAAGTTTGAGCCTGCAAGCAGACCTTTCGAGAGGATTGGTATGGATTTAGTAGGTCCTTTGAAACGATCGAGCAAAGGAAATCGTTTCATCCTAGTTATAGTCGACTACTTTTCGAAATGGCCGGAGGCATATCCTCTTCGCTCAGGGAAAACGCCAAAGATCATGGAGTGCCTAAGAGACTATTTCGGAAGATTTGGAGTTCCAAATCAAGTAATCAACGATCAAGGGGCAAATTTTTTAGCTGGACCATTAAAAAAGATGTTAGCATAGCTGGGCGTTCATCAAACGCGTACGTCACCCTTCATCCACAGACTGACGGACTCTGTGAAAGGATGAATGGCACTTTAGTTACGATGCTCAAGAAGTGCGCGGCAGAAGAGCCAAGAAAATGGGATGAAATGATGCCATTCGTGCTGTTTGCGTATCGCGAAGCGGCACACGAATCGACAGGCTTTTCGCCTTACGAACTAGTTTTTGGCGCAGATCCTAGAAGGCCTTTACAAGTTCTTAAGGAGGGCTTTGTCGGAAATCCAGAATTGTCAAGGTTTGGCAAACCCTTCGAATCTAATGGTCCTTATTTCTTGCAGCTAAGAGAGCGTTTGGCCAGAATTCAATCCTTAGCCAGTGAGAAAGCCAGCGCAGCTTCTGAAAAACAGAAAGATACGTACGACAAGGCGACAGGGAACCAGCCGAAGTCCTTGACTGTAGGTGATAAGGCGCTTGTACTGTTGGAAACGGAAGGGTCAAAACTTGAGCGTAGATGGCAAGGCCCTGTGATTGTGACAAGGAAGATTGGTAAGTCCAATTATGAAGTTAGTGGTTTTGAGGGCAGAAAACGGAAAAAGATTTTACACGCGAATCTTTTACGGAAGTTCCACGAGCCTTCGCCTTGCTATTTTTCTACAGTAATCTCAATCGGTGACTCAAGTGAGGATCCAAAAGTCCGGCTTATAACATTCGGTCCGGAAACAGACTGTAGCGTCGAGCAAGTCGATATTAATCCAGATTTGACTTCCGAGCAGAAGGAAGAAGCTAGAGCCCTTCTGCAAGAGTTTCGAAGAACACTGAGCGAGATTCCGGGAAAAACGAGCTTGTTTAAGCATAAGATAAATACAGGAGACGCAAAACCTGTTAGAAAAGCCGCTTACAGGATACCGGAAAGTAGACGCGCCGCAGTTGACGCCGAAATCAACCGAATGTTAGAAGCCGGCGTCATTCGCCCGTCTAATAGCCCTTGGTGTAGCCCTATAGTAGTAGTACCGAAAAAAGACGGATCCCTACGGCTTTGTTGTGATTATCGCGGTTTAAATAGCGTAACAGAGAACCCAGACCCATACCCTATGCCGCGTTCAGACGAACTCATCACAAAAGTTGGCAACGCAAAATTTATTTCGATTTTAGATTTAACCAAAGGGTATTTTCAAATAGAAATGGAGGAATCCAGTATCCCAAAGACCTCCTTCAAGAGTCATAACAAGCAGTACGAATTTTGCGCATGCCATTTGGCCTACGCGATGCTGGCGCTTCTTTTGTGAAGACCATCCGTGAGGTCATAGATGGGTTAGATTTCTGTGACGCTTATTATGATGACTTAGTGATTTACAGTGAGACGTGGGAAGACCATGTTAGACACCTTAGGGAAGTTCTTAGGCGGTTAAGACGAGCAAACTTGACAGCAAACCCGAAAAAGTGTCGCATCGGTTATGCGCGAACAGTTTACCTTGGTTTTGTTGTTGGAAGCGGGAGCATTTCGGTATCTGAAGATAAGGCACTGGCTGTCAAAAACTTCCCTAGGCCGGTCTCAAAGAAAGACGTAAAAGCATTTCTAGGCCTAGTGAGCTATTACCAGGCCCTGATACCCAACAGAGCGATGATTTCACGACCTTTAGTTGAGCTGACTCTGAAGTCAAAACCTTCGATGGTGGAGTGGAACCATCGGTGTGAACACGCCTTCACTCAGCTGAAATCAGAGTTAGTAAGCGACAGGATCATGGCATGTTTTATCCCTGGGAATAAAGTGGTGATACAGGTAGACGCCTCCGGGGAAGGGATAGGGGTCGTTGCATCACAGGTCCACAACGGAGTAGAGCGACCGTTCATGTATCTGAGCCGAGCCCTGACAAACGCGGAGAGAAATTACGCGACCATCGAGCGGGAATGCTTGGCGATAAAGTGGGCAGTACAAAAATTGTACTTTTATGTAGAAGGGCGACCTTTCGAGGTCCAAACCGACCATGCCCCACTAGCCCACCTGAATACCATGAAAAATCACAACGGTAGACTAGCCCGAGCAGCTCTAGTCCTTCAACAATTCGAGATCACATACACGAAGAAGAAGGGAATCGAGAACCAGAATGCGGATGCCCTTTCAAGAGGTGTATGTATATAACTTGTAAATAGTGTATAAGATGTAGTGATTTTCTACTGTTCGTTACAGATACCGTCCACGAAATCAGAGCCAACCATTTGCGAGAACAATTTGAGAAGGACATCACTGAGCAAGGATGTTGGAATCAGCTACAGCAGGAGACCACAACCGAATCAGAGATAGCTGAAATGGTTAAGAATGCGCAACAGAAGTTCAGGAGAACAGATATAACGTTTTGTAACCACGACAGCGCCATATTTAGGGTTTACCGAGGCAGGGCGCAATCGGAAATAACGCTCGTCGTACCAAGGACGTTCCGTATGTCCTTGTTGTTGAAGTCACACACCCATCAACGAACTACGCACTTCGATGCAGAAACCACCTTGAACAATCTGCGCAGTGCTTATTATTGGCCCAGTTTAAAAGCAGACGCGCAGAAGCTAGTTAGTGCGTGTCCGGGTTGTCGCTTTCGCCGGCCCCTTCTTTAAGGGGGAGGGATTCTTTAAGGGAGAGGGAGTGTGACGGAATCTGGTTCCGCCACTGTTTACACGGCATTCGTTTGACTATGCCAGAGAATGAATCGCGCTCCATGGTATAGCTTGTCGGAGAAATTTTGATATAGTTCGGGCTGAGCAGCCAAGACGAACAGAACAGAAAGGGCAAAGTGTTGAATTATGAACCAAGTGAATTATTGTTTTTCTTATCTTGTGTAATAAACGGTTTCCAACCGACGTCTTACTTCACAGAAAGACTAAAGTGGACAGACTATAGTGGAAAGACTGATGTGGACAGACTAAAGTGGAAAGACTATAGTGGAAAGACTATAGTGGAAAGACTGTAGTGGACAGAATAAAGTTGAGACTATAGTGGAAAGACTATAGTGGAAAGACTGTAGTGGACAGAATAAAGTGGAGAGTATAGTGGAAAGACTAAAGTGGACAGAGAATAGTGGAAAGACTAAAGTGGACAGACTATATTGGAAAGACTATAGTCGAAAGACTGTAGTGGACAGAATAAAGTGGAGACTATAATGGAAAGACTAAAGTGGAAAGACTAAAGTGGACAGAGAATAGTGAAAAGACTTTAGTGGAAAGACTGTAGCGGACAGAATAAAGTGGAGACTATAGTGGAAAGACTAAAGTTGACAGACTATAGTGGAAAGACTATAGTGGAAAGACTGTAGTGGACAGAATAAAGTGGAGACTATAGTGGAAAGACTAAGGAATAGTGGAAAGACTAAAGTGGAAAGACTGTAGTGGACAGAATAAAGTGGAGACTATAGTGGAAAGACTAAAGTGGAAAGACTAAAGTGGGCAGACTATAGTGGAAAGACTATAGTGGAAAGAATGTAGTGGACAGAATAAAGTGGAGACTTTAGTGGAAAGACTAAAGTGGAAAGACTAAAGTGGACAGACTATAGTGGAAAGACTGAAGTCGACAGACTAAAGTGGAAAAACTAAAGTGGAAAGACTAAAGTGGACAGACTATAGTGGAAAGACTATAGTGGAAAGACTGTAGTGGACAGAATAAAGTGGAGACTTTAGTGGAAAGACTAAAGTGGAAAGACTAAAGTGGACAGACTATAGTGGAAAGACTGAAGTCGACAGACTAAAGTGGAAAAACTAAAGTCGAAAGACTAAAGTGGACAGACTATAGTTGAAAGACTATAGTGGAAAGACTGTAGTGGAAGAATAAAGTGGACACTATAGTGGAACGACTAAAGTGGACAGAGAATGGTGGAAAGACTAAAGTGGACAGACTATAGTGGAAAGACCGTAGTGGACATAATAAAGTGGAGACTATAGTGGAAAGACTAAAGTGGACAGAAAATAGTGGAAAGACTAAATTGGAAAGACTTTAGTGGACAGAATAAAGTGGAGATCATTGTGGAAAGACTAAAGTGGACAGACTATAGTGGAAAGACTGAAGTGGAAAGACTCATTGGACAGACTAAAGTGTACACACTGAAATGGACAGAATAAAGTGGACAGACTAAAGTGGATAGACTGTAGTGGACAGAATAAAGTGGAGACTATAGTGGAAAGACTAAAGTGGACAGACTATAGTGGAAAGACTGATGTGGACAGACTAAAGTGGAAAAACTAAAGTGGAAAGACTAAAGTGGGATGACTATAGTGGAAAGACTATAGTGGAAAGACTAAAGTGGAAAGACTAAAGTGGACAGAGAATAGTGGACAGAATAAAGTGGAGAGTATAGTGGAAAGACTAAAGTGGAAAGACTAAAGTGGACAGACTATAGTGGAAAGACTATAGTGGAAAGACGCTAGTGGACAGAATAAAGTGGAGACTATAGTGGAAAGGCTAAAGTGGACAGAGAATAGTGGAAAGACTAAAGTGGACAGACTATAGTGGAAAGACTGTAGTGGACATAATAAAGTGGAGACTATAGTGGGAAGACTAAAGTGGACAGAAAATGGTGGAAAGACTAAAGTGGACAGACTATAGTGGAAAGACTATAGTGGAAAGACCGTAGTGGACAGAAAAAGTGGAGAGTATAGTGGAAAGACTAAAGTGGACAGAGAATAGTGGAAAGACTAAAGTGGACAGACTATAGTGGAAAGACTGTAATGGACAGAATAAAGTGGAGACTATAGTGGAAAGACTAAAGTGGAAAGACTAAAGTGGACAGACTATAGTGGAAAGACTATAGTGGAAAGACTGTAGTGGACAGAATAAAGTGGAGACTATAGTGGAAAGGCTAAAGTGGACAGAGAATAGTGGAAAGACTAAAGTGGACAGACTGTAGTGGAAAGACTATAGTGGAAAGACTGTAGTGGACAGATAAAGTGGAGACTTTAGTGGAAAGACTAAAGTGGAAAGACTAAAGTGGACAGACTATAGTGGAAAGACTGAAGTCGACAGACTAAAGTGGAAAAACTAAAGTGGAAAGACTAAAATGGACAGACTATAGTGGAAAGACTATAGTGGAAAGACTATAGTGGAAAGACTGTAGTGGACAGAATAAAGTGGAGACTTTAGTGGAAAGACTAAAATGGAAAGACTAAAGTGGACAGACTATAGTGGAAAGACTGAAGTCGGCAGACTAAAGTGGAAAAACTAAAGTGGAAAGACTAAAATGGACAGACTATAGTGGAAAGACTATAGTGGAAAGACTGTAGTGGACAGAATAAAGTGGAGACTATAGTGGAACGACTAAAGTGGACAGAAAATAGTGGAAAGATTAAAGTGGACAGACTATAGTGGAAAGACTACAGTGGAAAGACCATAGTGGACAGAATAAAGTGGAGAGTATAGTGGAAAGACTAAAGTGGACAGAGAATAGTGGAAAGACTAAAGTGGAGACTATAGTGGAAAGACTAAAGTGGACAGAGAATGGTGGAAAGACTAAAGTGGACATAGTATAGTGGAAAGACTGTAGTGGACAGAATAAAGTGGAGACTTTAGTGGAAAGACTAAAATGGAAAGACTAAAGTGGACAGACTATAGTGGAAAGACTGAAGTCGACAGACTAAAGTGGAAAAACTGTAGTGGACAGAATAAAGTGGAGACTTTAGTGGAAAGACTAAAATGGAAAGACTAAAGTGGACAGACTATAGTGGAAAGACTGAAGTCGACAGACTAAAGTGGAAAAACTAAAGTGGAAAGACTAAAATGGACAGACTATAGTGGAAAGACTATAGTGGAAAGACTGTAGTGGACAGAAGAAAGTGGAGACTATAGTGGAACGACTAAAGTGGACAGAAAATAGAGGAAAGATTAAAGTGCACAGACTATAGTGGAAAGACTACAGTGGAAAGACCATAGTGGACAGAATAAAGTGGAGAGTATAGTGGAAAGACTAAAGTGGACAGAGAATAGTGGAAAGACTAAAGTGGAGACTATAGTGGAAAGACTAAAGTGGACAGAGAATGGTGGAAAGACTAAAGTGGACAGACTATAGTGGAAAGACTGTAGTGGACATAATAAAGTAGAGACTACGGGAAGACTAAAGTGGACAGAACATAGTGGAAAGACTAAAGTGGACAGACTATAGTGGAAAGACTATAGTGGAAAGACCGTAGTGGACAGAATAAAGTGGAGAGTATAGTGGAAAGACTAAAGTGGACAGAGAATAGTGGAAAGACTAAAGTGGACAGACTATAGTGGAAAGACTGTAATGGACAGAATAAAGTGGAGACTATAGTGGAAAGACTAAAGTGGAAAGACTAAAGTGGACAGACTATAGTGGAAAGACTATAGTGGAAAGACTGTAGTGGACAGAATAAAGTGGAGACTATAGTGGAAAGGCTAAAGTGGGCAGAGAATAGTGGAAAGACTAAAGTGGACAGACTATAGTGGAAAGACTATAGTGGAAAGACTGTAGTGGACAGAATAAAGTGGAGACTTTAGTGGAAAGACTAAAGTGGAAAGACTAAAGTGGACAGACTATAGTGGAAAGACTGAAGTCGACAGACTAAAGTGGAAAAACTAAAGTCGAAAGACTAGAGTGGACAGACTATAGTTGAAAGACTATAGTGGAAAGACTGTAGTGGAAGAATAAAGTGGACACTATAGTGGAACGACTAAAGTGGACAGAGAATGGTGGAAACACTAAAGTGGACAGACTATAGTGGAAAGACCGTAGTGGACATAATAAAGTGGAGACTATAGTGGAAAGACTGAAGTGGACAGAAAATAGTGGAAAGACTAAATTGGAAAGACTGTAGTGGACAGAATAAAGTGGAGATCATTGTGGAAAGACTAAAGTGGAAAGACTAAAGTGGACAGACTATAGTGGAAAGACTGAAGTGGAAAGACTGAAGTGGAAAGACTCATTGGACAGACTAAAGTGTACACACTGAAATGGACAGAATAAAGTGGAAAGACTAAAGTGGATAGACTGTAGTGGACAGAATAAAGTGGAGACTATAGTGGAAAGACTAAAGTGGACAGACTATAGTGGAAAGACTGATGTGGACAGACTAAAGTGGAAAAACTAAAGTGGAAAGACTAAAGTGGGATGACTATAGTGGAAAGACTATAGTGGAAAGACTAAAGTGGAAAGACTAAAGTGGACAGAGAATAGTGGACAGAATAAAGTGGAGAGTATAGTGGAAAGACTAAAGTGGAAAGACTATAGTGGAAAGACGCTAGTGGAAAGACTGTAGTGGACAGAATAAAGTGGAGACTTTAGAGGAAAGACTAAAGTGGAAAGACTAAAGTGGACAGACTATAGTGGAAAGACTGAAGTCGACAGACTAAAGTGGAAAAACTAAAGTGGAAAGACTAAAGTGGACAGACTATAGTGGAAAGACTGTAGTGGACAGAATAAAATGGAGACTATAGTGGAACGACTAAAGTGGACAGAAAATAGTGGAAAGACTAAATTGGAAAGACTGTAGTGGACAGAATAAAGTGGAGACTATAGTGGAAAGACTAAAGTGGACAGACTATAGTGGAAAGACCATAGTCGAAAGACTGTAGTGGACAGAATAAAGTGGAGACTATAGTGGAAAGACTAAAGTGGACAGACTAAAGTGGAAAGACTAAAGTGGATAGACTGTAGTGGACAGAATAAAGTGGAGACTATAGTGGAAAGACTAAAGTGGACAGACTATAGTGGAAAGACTGATGTGGACAGACTAAAGTTGGAAAAACTAAAGTGGAAAGACTAAAGTGGAAAGACTATAGTGGAAAGACTATGGTGGAAAGACTGTAGTGGACAGAATAAAGTGGAGACTATAGTGGAAAGACTATAGTGGAAAGACTAAAGTGGACAGACTATAGTGGAAAGACTGAAGTCGACAGACTAAAGTGGAAAAACTAAAGTCGAAAGACTAAAGTGGACAGACTATAGTTGAAAGACTATAGTGGAAAGACTGTAGTGGAAGAATAAAGTGGACACTATAGTGGAACGACTAAAGTGGACAGAGAATGGTGGAAAGACTAAAGTGGACAGACTATAGTGGAAAGACCGTAGTGGACATAATAAAGTGGAGACTATAGTGGAAAGACTAAAGTGGACAGAAAATAGTGGAAAGACTAAATTGGAAAGACTGTAGTGGACAGAATAAAGTGGAGATCATTGTGGAAAGACTAAAGTGGAAAGACTAAAGTGGACAGACTATAGTGGAAAGACTGAAGTGGAAAGACTCATTGGACAGACTAAAGTGTACACACTGAAATGGACAGAATAAAGTGGAAAGACTAAAGTGGATAGACTGTAGTGGACAGAATAAAGTGGAGACTATAGTGGAAAGACTAAAGTGGACAGACTATAGTGGAAAGACTGATGTGGACAGACTAAAGTGGAAAAACTAAAGTGGAAAGACTAAAGTGGGATGACTATAGTGGAAAGACTATAGTGGAAAGACTAAAGTGGAAAGACTAAAGTGGACAGAGAATAGTGGACAGAATAAAGTGGAGAGTATAGTGGAAAGACTAAAGTGGAAAGACTAAAGTGGACAGACTATAGTGGAAAGACTATAGTGGAAAGACGCTAGTGGACAGAATAAAGTGGAGACTATAGTGGAAAGGCTAAAGTGGACAGAGAATAGTGGAAAGACTAAAGTGGACAGACTATAGTGGAAAGACTGTAGTGGACATAATAAAGTGGAGACGATAGTGGGAAGACTAAAGTGGACAGAAAATAGTGGAAAGACTAAAGTGGACAGACTATAGTGGAAAGACTATAGTGGAAAGACCGTAGTGGACAGAAAAAGTGGAGAGTATAGTGGAAAGACTAAAGTGGACAGAGAATAGTGGAAAGACTAAAGTGGACAGACTATAGTGGAAAGACTGTAATGGACAGAATAAAGTGGAGACTATAGTGGAGAGACTAAAGTGGAAAGACTAAAGTGGACAGACTATAGTGGAAAGACTATAGTGGAAAGACTGTAGTGGACAGAATAAAGTGGAGACTATAGTGGAAAGGCTAAAGTGGACAGAGAATAGTGGAAAGACTAAACTGGACAGACTGTAGTGGAAAGACTATAGTGGAAAGACTGTAGTGGACAGAATAAAGTGGAGACTTTAGTGGAAAGACTAAAGTGGAAAGACTAAAGTGGACAGACTATAGTGGAAAGACTGAAGTCGACAGACTAAAGTGGAAAAACTAAAGTGGAAAGACTAAAATGGACAGACTATAGTGGAAAGACTATAGTGGAAAGACTATAGTGGAAAGACTGTAGTGGACAGAATAAAGTTGAGACTTTAGTGGAAAGACTAAAATGGAAAGACTAAAGTGGACAGACTATAGTGGAAAGACTGAAGTCGACAGACTAAAGTGGAAAAACTAAAGTGGAAAGACTAAAATGGACAGACTATAGTGGAAAGACTACAGTGGAAAGACCATAGTGGACAGAATAAAGTGGAGAGTATAGTGGAAAGACTAAAGTGGACAGAGAATAGTGGAAAGACTAAAGTGGAGACTATAGTGGAAAGACTAAAGTGGACAGAGAATGGTGGAAAGACTAAAGTGAACATACTATAGTGGAAAGACTGTAGTGGACAGAATAAAGTGGAGACTTTAGTGGAAAGACTAAAATGGAAAGACTAAAGTGGACAGACTATAGTGGAAAGACTGAAGTCGACAGACTAAAGTGGAAAAACTGTACTGAACAGAATAAAGTGGAGACTTTTGTGGAAAGACTAAAATGGAAAGACTAAAGTGGACAGACTATAGTGGAAAGACTGAAGTCGACAGACTAAAGTGGAAAAACTAAAGTGGAAAGACTAAAATGGACAGACTATAGTGGAAACACTATAGAGGAATGACTGTAGTGGACAGAAGAAAGTGGAGACTATAGTGGAACGACTAAAGTGGACAGAAAATAGAGGAAAGATTAAAGTGGACAGACTATAGTGGAAAGACTACAGTGGAAAGACCATAGTGGACAGAATAAAGTGGAGAGTATAGTGGAAAGACTAAAGTGGAGACTATAGTGGAAAGACTAAAGTGGACAGAGAATAGTGGAAAGACTAAAGTGGACAGACTATAGTGGAAAGACTGTAGTGGACATAATAAAGTGGAGACTACGGGAAGACTAAAGTGGACAGAAAATAGTGGAAAGACTAAAGTGGACAGACTATAGTGGAAAGACTATAGTGGAAAGACCGTAGTGGACAGAATAAAGTGGAGAGTATAGTGGAAAGACTAAAGTAGACAGAGAATAGTGGAAAGACTAAAGTGGACAGACTATAGTGGAAAGACTGTAATGGACAGAATAAAGTGGAGACTATAGTGGAAAGACTAAAGTGGAAAGACTAAAGTGGACAGACTATAGTGGAAAGACTATAGTGGAAAGACTGTAGTGGACAGAATAAAGTGGAGACTATAGTGGAAAGGCTAAAGTGGACGGAGAATAGTGGAAAGACTAAAGTGGACAGACTATAGTGGAAAGACTATAGTGGAAAGACTGTAGTGGACAGAATAAAGTGGAGACTTTAGTGGAAAGACTAAAGTGGAAAGACTAAAGTGGACAGACTATAGTGGAAAGACTGAAGTCGACAGAATAAAGTGGAAAAACTAAAGTCGAAAGACTAAAGTGGACAGACTATAGTTGAAAGACTATAGTGGAAAGACTGTAGTGGAAGAATAAAGTGGACACTATAGTGGAACGACTAAAGTGGACAGAGAATGGTGGAAAGACTAAAGTGGACAGACTATAGTGGAAAGACCGTAGTGGACATAATAAAGTGGAGACTATAGTGGAAAGACTAAAGTGGACAGAAAATAGTGGAAAGACTAAATTGGAAAGACTGTAGTGGACAGAATAAAGTGGAGATCATTGTGGAAAGACTAAAGTGGAAAGACTAAAGTGGACAGACTATAGTGGAAAGACTGAAGTGGAAAGACTGAAGTGGAAAGACTCATTGGACAGACTAAAGTGTACACACTGAAATGGACAGAATAAAGTGGAAAGACTAAAGTGGATAGACTGTAGTGGACAGAATAAAGTGGAGACTATAGTGGAAAGACTAAAGTGGACAGACTATAGTGGAAAGACTGATGTGGACAGACTAAAGTGGAAAAACTAAAGTGGAAAGACTAAAGTGGGATGACTATAGTGGAAAGACTATAGTGGAAAGACTATAGTGGAAAGACTATAGTCGAAAGACTGTAGTGGACAGAATAAAGTGGAGACTATAGTGGAAAGGCTAAAGTGGACAGAGAATAGTGGAAAGACTAAAGTGGACAGACTGTAGTGAAAGACTATAGTGGAAAGACTGTAGTGGACAGAATAAAGTGGAGACTTTAGAGAAAGGCTAAAGTGGACAGAGAATAGTGGAAAGACTAAAGTGGACAGACTGTAGTGGAAAGACTATAGTGGAAAGACTGTAGTGGACAGAATAAAGTGGAGACTTTAGAGGAAAGACTAAAGTGGAAAGACTAAAGTGGACAGACTAAGTGGAAAGACTGAAGTCGACAGACTAAAGTGGAAAAACTAAAGTGAAAGACTAAAGTGGACAGACTATAGTGGAAAGACTGTAGTGGACAGAATAAAATGGAGACTATAGTGGAACGACTAAAGTGGACAGAAAATAGTGGAAAGACTAAATTGGAAAGACTGTAGTGGACAGAATAAAGTGGAGACTATAGTGGAAAGACTAAAGTGGACAGAGAATAGTGGACAGAATAAAGTGGAGGGTATAGTGGAAAGACTAAAGTGGAAAGACTAAAGTGGACAGACTATAGTGGAAAGACTATAGTGGAAAGACGCTAGTGGACAGAATAAAGTGGAGACTATAGTGGAAAGGCTAAAGTGGACAGAGAATAGTGGAAAGACTAAAGTGGACAGACTGTAGTGGAAAGACTATAGTGGAAAGACTGTAGTGGACAGAATAAAGTAGGAGACTTTAGAGGAAAGACTAAAGTGGAAAGACTAAAGTGGACAGACTATAGTGGAAAGACTGAAGTCGACAGACTAAAGTGGAAAAACTAAAGTGGAAAGACTAAAGTGGACAGACTATAGTGGAAAGACTGTAGTGGACAGAATAAAATGGAGACTATAGTGGAACGACTAAAGTGGACAGAAAATAGTGGAAAGACTAAATTGGAAAGACTGTAGTGGACAGAATAAAGTGGAGACTATAGTGGAAAGACTAAAGTGGACAGACTATAGTGGAAAGACTATAGTCGAAAGACTGTAGTGGACAGAATAAAGTGGAGACTATAGTGGAAAGACTAAAGTGGACAGACTAAATTGGAAAGACTAAAGTGGATAGACTGTAGTGGACAGAATAAAGTGGAGACTATAGTGGAAAGACTAAAGTGGACAGACTATAGTGGAAAGACTGATGTGGACAGACTAAAGTGGAAAAACTAAAGTGGAAAGACTAAAGTGGAAAGACTATAGTGGAAAGACTATAGTGGAAAGACTGTAGTGGACAGAATAAAGTGGAGACTATAGTGGAAAGACTGTAGTGGACAGAATAAAGTGGAGAGTATAGTGGAAAGACTAAAGTGGACAGAGAATAGTGGAAAGACTAAAGTGGACAGACTATAGTGGAAAGACTATAGTCGAAAGACTGTAGTGGACAGAATAAAGTGGAGACTATAGTGGAAAGACTAAAGTGGACAGACTATAGTGGAAAGACCGAGGTGGACAGACTAAAGTGGAAAAACTAAAGTGGAAAGACTGTAGTGGACAGAATAAAGTGGAGACTATAGTGGAAAGACTAAAGTGGACAGACTATAGTGGAAAGACTGATGTGGACGGACTAAAGTGGAAAAACTAAAGTGGAAAGATTAAAGTGGAGACTAAAGTGGACAGACTATAGTGGAAAGACTATAGTGGAAAGACCGTAGTGGACAGAATAAAGTGGAGAGTATAGTGGAAAGACTAAAGTGGACAGAGAATAGTGGAAAGACTAAAGTGGACAGACTATAGTGGAAAGACTATAGTGGAAAGACCGTAGTGGACAGAATAAAGTGGAGAGTATAGTGGAAAGACTAAAGTGGACAGAGAATAGTGGAAAGACTAAAGTGGACAGACTATAGTGGAAAGACTGTAATGGACAGAATAAAGTGGAGACTATAGTGGAAAGACTAAAGTGGAAAGACTAAAGTGGACAGACTATAGTGGAAAGACTATAGTGGAAAGACTGTAGTGGACAGAATAAAGTGGAGAGTATAGTGGAAAGACTAAAGTGGACAGAGAATAGTTGAAAGACTAAAGTGGACAGACTATAGTGGAAAGACTATAGTCGAAAGACTGTAGTGGACAGAATAAAGTGGAGACTATAGTGGAAAGACTAAAGTGGACAGATTATAGTGGAAAGACTGATGTGGACAGACTAAAGTGGAAAAACTAAAGTGGAAAGACTAAAGTGGAGACTATATTGGAAAGACTATAGTGGAAAGACTGTAGTGGACAGAATGAAGTGGAGACTATAGTGGAAAGACTAAAGTGGACAGAGAATGGCGGAAAGACTAAAGTGGACAGACTATAGTGGAAAGACTGTAGTGGACAGAATAAAATGGAGACTATAGTGGAACGACTAAAGTGGACAGAAAATAGTGGAAAGACTAAATTGGAAAGACTGTAGTGGACAGAATAAAGTGGAGACTATAGTGGAAAGACTAAAGTGGACAGACTATAGTGGAAAGACTATAGTCGAAAGACTGTAGTGGACAGAATAAAGTGGAGACTATAGTGGAAAGACTAAAGTGGACAGACTAAATTGGAAAGACTAAAGTGGATAGACTGTAGTGGACAGAATAAAGTGGAGACTATAGTGGAAAGACTAAAGTGGACAGACTATAGTGGAAAGACTGATGTGGACAGACTATAGTGGAAAGACTATAGTGGAAAGACGCTAGTGGACAGAATAAAGTGGAGACTATAGTGGAAAGGCTAAAGTGGACAGAGAATAGTGGAAAGACTAAAGTGGACAGACTATAGTGGAAAGACTGTAGTGGACATAATAAAGTGGAGACTATAGTGGGAAGACTAAAGTGGACAGAAAATAGTGGAAAGACTAAAGTGGACAGACTATAGTGGAAAGACTATAGTGGAAAGACCGTAGTGGACAGAAAAAGTGGAGAGTATAGTGGAAAGACTAAAGTGGACAGAGAATAGTGGAAAGACTAAAGTGGACAGACTATAGTGGAAAGACTGTAATGGACAGAATAAAGTGGAGACTATAGTGGAAAGACTAAAGTGGACAGACTATAGTGGAAAGACTATAGTGGAAAGACTGTAGTGGACAGAATAAAGTGGAGACTATAGTGGAAAGGCTAAAGTGGACAGAGAATAGTGGAAAGACTAAACTGGACAGACTGTAGTGGAAAGACTATAGTGGAAAGACTGTAGTGGACAGAATAAAGTGGAGACTTTAGTGGAAAGACTAAAGTGGAAAGACTAAAGTGGACAGACTATAGTGGAAAGACTGAAGTCGACAGACTAAAGTGGAAAAACTAAAGTGGAAAGACTAAAATGGACAGACTATAGTGGAAAGACTATAGTGGAAAGACTATAGTGGAAAGACTATAGTGGAAAGACTGTAGTGGACAGAATAAAGTTGAGACTTTAGTGGAAAGACTAAAATGGAAAGACTAAAGTGGACAGA